>JACXGM010006634.1:0-32380 GCA_016801145.1 Umbra pygmaea | reverse complement strand
ACACACACACACACACACACACACACACACAAACACACAAACACACACACACACGCACACATATTGGCCCCCCACACACACAATGGCCCTCATTTATCAAACGTGCGTAGAAATCAGTGCAGATCTGAGCGCAGAAATCATCTTACGACGAGACTCACGTGTGATTTACAAAACATTCGTATCACTCCAATTCCACCGTACGAATGAGCGGGTGTTGATAAATCAGACGGTTGAAATCAATCGTAATTTAAATATCCCGCCCACATATATGCACGGATTAGAGGCCTCGCCCTTAGGTCTCAGGTGCAGGCCAACCGCTTGGTTTTAATTGGAAGTTTAAAATCAGGCATCGATTGTTAAAGTAAAATGCGGTGTTGACTGAGGTTACTGCTACAGTCATTAAAAGCTATTAACGAGAACCTGAAGTGCATTTCAAATAAGTGAATTATTTTCACTAAACCTTCCACATTGTATTTTTTAAGTAGGGTGAAGTCAGCTAAATTGGGCCATCAGATAAAATAGGCCAAATAATGTTGTAGCGTCATATATTTTAATATCTTTACAGCAAATCACTGATCTTGCATTGTTGCTTCAACACTTGTGGACTTGTAACAAGAGTTTTGATTGGGCTGAGTTTTCTAGGCAGGCAGGGCAGAAAAATTACATTAGATCCCCTGCAAAGCTTATTTGATGGTAAGCCCTTTACCAAAAGTGGCCCAATTTAGCTGACTTCACCCTAGCTTACTTATCCAAGATAGCACTTACTATATTAGAAGCTCAGAATAAGATCCTGTCTCCTTAGTAGACCCCCCAATGGTGGCTGTTATGGCCACTGACCTACAGTAAATGGCACCGTTCTCCAGCGCAATATCGTGGAGAACCCTGCATTCCATAATTATGTTGCAAACCTGCTCTGGTGTATATAGCAATCCCCCCACCCCACCCCGCTTACCCAAGACAGAGCCACCTGCCCTTGAGCAAACCGATCACTCCACTGTGGTTCGTGTGCGTGTGTGCGCACTGTTTAACCTGCGCTCCTGCTTGTTTGGGGATTTGCAGGCACGTTTTATAAGGTACTCAGTCAGGGCATAACCTTTGTCAAGAAGAGGAATCACATTAATCCCTTTCACCACAAACTATGTAGAACTATTATAATAATTGTACGAGGGCGTAACTCACCGAGGAGATGACTCCAGCCATGCAGTGCGCCCTCCTGTAGCCTTGTTCCAACGGTGCAGTTTATAAAAATTAGAGTTGCGTGTCCCACCCGGCCACCGGGCTACCATATTCAGAACAAACATCCTGGCATGACATATGACCTGAACGTTGATTGAATTAACGTTTTTGTGATTGATAAATGCGTAATCATTCATGGATGGTGGCTACAGATGCAGTAAAATCAATCGCCCGATTCGCCCCAATCACATTTGGAAACCCAGCAATCTCATAAAGTTGTCTTTTAACCATAGTTTGAATGTACCAGAAAGGGACTTCATAGCCGCCAAAACTGCTGGCATACTTCGACTATTGTTAGCTATGATATACCAGACCTGTCGCTGATCTCCCGCTGAAAGGTCCCGGTGAAGAGAGTGCACATTAAGGTCCTCTAACAGAGCCAGATCTGCCATCACTTCGACTTCAGGACTGCCAAAGCTCTTGTTTAAATAGGCGACTGAATAAACATTTCACCAATCACATACAACATACATATTTATTTATTTATTTATTATTTGATTTAAATTGTTGTTTGCCTAATTTAAGCCCTCGTGTTCTAGGCCACCTCAAAATGAAAGGGAAAAAATATACCACTTAATGGCAATGTGGTGTATACAATTAATTTGGAATTCTGAAATGTAACTTACAATATGGGGTAGTTGTGATGCACACACATTCAGCAATGATCGCTGGTTCAACGATTCACTGAACCGGGTGGTTATACCATGAACACCGCTAGTCACACTACAGAATTTGCGTACACGAGGTCAGACCAGACGTGAGATTTTATCGCAGCCTACAATCACTTTCAAATTGAATCCCTTACTTTGCACCTGTTTTAGGTCGTACGTTTCATAAATGAGGGCTAATGTGTTTGGAGTTTGGGCCTGAGAACCATAGGGAAATTGTTAAAAATACAACTAATAGCCTGTGGATCCCCTACTTAGAAGATATAGGGTGGAACATCTTTAGATGCATGGCTTGATAGACTTTTGAAAACCTTGACACTATGTCCTTTTACATGAACCAGGTTCCCTGAACCTTCAACATTATGTAGCTTGCTAGAAACGCCAAGTAGCAGTCACAACACGAACAGCTGATCACATGAAAATGCATCTCGAAGTACATGCCCTGCCCCCAAGCATATCACTAATTGCATGTGTTGAATAAATATATATATTTTTTTCTTAGGGAATGGAACCAATCACTGTGGCATGTGAATTATAAAAGATATATGATTTTCTATTTTTTAAATCATTGTCTCAGATTGAATAGTGTTAACTGCATTAACATAAACAAATACACTCTTGTAGAGGTGCATGAAGCACATGAAACAATACAGACAAAAGAATGTTGAATAGTCATGCTGCTGGGTCAGAACCAATAGATGAGGTAGATATAAAAAATATTGAGGACAAAACGTTAGGGGTGTAACGATACACCAAACTCACGATTCGGTTCATATCACGATTTTTGACCCACGATTCGATACCAAACCTCAATTCTTTTTTCGGGGGGTGAGAGAAAATAAAGATATATTTTTCGTAAATAACATTTAAAAAAACTGTATAAACTGACCAAAGAACAATATTAACTATGCAAATTATTAACAATATACCGAAGTAAAATAAATGAATAGCCAAAGCGATAACACATATATTGTCTTTGTAACTAAATACTGTTAAAAGACAAAC
Organism: Umbra pygmaea; assembly: GCA_016801145.1. Taxonomy (NCBI): domain Eukaryota; kingdom Metazoa; phylum Chordata; class Actinopteri; order Esociformes; family Umbridae; genus Umbra; species Umbra pygmaea. Next base: position 29,471 of record JACXGM010006634.1, on the reverse strand, counting down.
AGAACTAAACTCCATTCTGGAGATGATTCGGGCTAATCGGACATGTTGAAAATCCTTCTTCAATCAAGTTCTCTTAGATTCTGTTTCACACACGCAACCAGCAGTTCAAACTAATTAGAAGAAACTCCACAAAGCCTGGCTGTTCAGTCAGTAGAAAAAATTGTTCAAAAGAAATACATGGCTCCACACTGTCGGCGCACTGCGCTAATGAAACAGAACGAGAACGTGGACATTCACTGCTCAATGAGCGGGTCGTTATTTTCGTCGCTTTGAGGTATTGAGAGACACACAATTTAATACTGATCACAAGAAAAATGTTTCAGTAAACAAAGCTGCAAGGACACAAAAAATATCTTAAACAATACTCACCAACAGATGAAGCATATACCGAAACTAATGAACAATGTAGCTGCGTTGCTGTGAGGTAAGCTCATGGAGCTGCCGCAATCACCTGCTAAATTACTAGTATCGGCCAGCAGTTGTTAACTAAATGTTGCTCAGAGCGCTTACGGCAGTGGTCTTCAAACCCTTCCATGGAGGGCCTAGTGTATGAAGTTTTTCGCTTTTACCTTGTACAAGCCTGATGGAGTAGCTCACTGATTGGTTAGTATCTCCCCTCACCTGGCAGTCTAGGTCCTAATTATGCTCTAATTGAAGGGAAATACCAAAAACCAGCATTAACTAGGCCCTCCATGTAAGGGTTTGAGGACCACTGGCTTACGGCTTCTTTCAACAAAATAAAATTGAACAAAAACAGCATGAATGGCGAATTGCTTTAAAACCTTCGACAAAGAGATTTCAGACATTTTTAGACCTTAAATTATGGAAAACAAAATTAAGATTAATTACGTCTTTTTAATGATCTGCGGACACGTTCTTCAACTAACTCCACTTTTGCAGGTAGGCGTCACATGATTGGAAAGGTAGTCAGATGACTCATAGTTGGAGGCTGCTTACAGGTAAAAATAAACTAGTTTTGTGGTGTAGGTCTACGTATAATACTAATAGTAATTTAAATATGTGGTTGCATTAGATCTGGACAGGAAGGATACTCTAAGAGTTGGAAGGGGTGTGTCGCGATTCTGCCTTCTCAGACCGTGACACAGGTTCATGGATCTGAATGTCGCGATTTTGGTTTCATATAACAGCCCTACAAAACGTGTATCCTTACATATATAAGGAATTTGACACAAATACTATTAAGTAATGTCAGTATCTGTGATTAGAGAAAGTTAAAACAAGTAACCATGTCACTCACACGGTGCAAAATGCTAAGAGCTCATTGGATGATTCTGCTGTCAGTAAAATCACGGGTGAAAGGTTGTTTGTGTGTACCTATATAATTGGATTCTGATAAGTGGTGCTTGAAGCTCATACTCAACCGGTCGGTCCTACATATAGTGGCATATGCTGGGCGTGAGTAAATAAATATTTTGGACCTACAGTATTAAAAGGGCAACATGATCAGAATTCTGTGAAATGACCCTTAACTCCGAAATCCGTGGCAGTTTCTGAGTTTCTAAGTGGTTAAGATTAGTGTAACGGTTTAGGTAAGGCTTAGAGTGAGTTAACAGCAAGATCTCACTGCGGGCACATTGCAGACTTTTCCGTGAAACTGCCCCATATTTTGGTCTGTGTTAATTTCACAGACTTTTCTGCAATTCCGTGAAACTGCCTCGGATTTTGAAGTTAACATAAGTTGAACATTTCACAGATTTCTGAGAGATCAAGCTGTAAAAGGGAAACAGCGTAAAGTTGGATGACTAAACTAGACATGTCATTTTTGTAATTTCCCTGTATTCATAATATATGTTCTTTTAAAAAAACAATTTATTTAAGCAAAATTTTATTAATTTTATTTTATATGTGGAATTGGAAAAAAGAGGCTGGTGACTGCTGGGCAATGATCCATCCTGGTGCCAACATTGTTACCTGCCACAGCATAAAAGCCAAAGCCAGTAGACAGACTAGTCTTTCTTGCCCAAAATCTCAATGCAATAGCCAAAAAAAGCTAGCATGAAAATAAGCAGTATTTTTATTTTGTGTCCCACTTTACCAGCAAATTATGTGATCCTATTCACATAATATAACTTTTTCACAGAAAAAATAAATATATTTTTTATTTTTTATTATTAATAGCATATTTCGGTTTATTAAATTATCATTACTTGGTCACGCATGAAACTGCTACCTGTTATATTTTTAAAGACACTGCCAAATGCTGTATGTTTGGATTAGCCTTCTCCTGCCTAGTTTTATTATTGCGTTAGTGGAGTTTGATTATTTGTGCACATTGTAATTCAACACCGAATGCAATTAATTTAAAATTGCCTCTACTCTGAAACATTTAAGTGCATTATCCATGTTAAGGCTCTCATTTAAATTCAAAATGTATTCACGCTCGGGGAAGTACTAAAGCACCAAATCAATGAAGATTCTAATCTTTAACACTGTATATCATGCTACTTGTCGATATTGAATGATATGAGAAATTAAATTGTGATACAGTGTTTTGCCATATCGCCCAGCCCTGGTTGACAGGGATAATTATATGCTGCATAGTTTTATACATTAAACGCAGAAACATAACGAATGCCTTTCATTGGATGGTTTGACTGCTTCATTGTACCTTTATTTTTCTGCCTTGAGAAGCTCTACATGTTTCCAGCCCTGTTCATTCATCACCCTAACAAGTCTGACCTTTCAACCCTAAACATGGCTGAGGTCTTGAGTACCTCTTTGTATCCCCCACCTTTTTATCTCCAGTACAGTACATAGACCCCAGACCACCTCCCTCCATAAGGTCTGTATGTCCTGGCTGATAGAATACACTTCCTTGCAAAGTTAATGTTGGACTTGAATTATCACAGATAATAAATGGATTTCTGTATCCCTGGTGCTCGATACCACGCAAGAACATAAATTGTTAATACAAAATTGATCCACAGCAAATTCCCCCACGAAATCAATCACAAGCCGATCGATAGGGTGCAATGTGCCAGTGGTCCTAGGGTTTAGATGTGTATTTTATCAACGATGTGAACTCTCCCTTCATTGGTTATAGCATGGGAACTTAATGCATTAGTAATACGTTGCAAGAGGTTGGCCAACTGCATGCAGGGGCGCTGCTAAGGATTTTGGGCCCCATGAAAAGAATCTTGACAGGGCCCCCAACACAGCTGAGACAGGGCTTCTCTGGGCCCCCTCTTAGTCATGGGCCCCGAGAATCGTCATCCTTTACCCCCCCTTTACAGCGCCCCTGACTGCATGTGATTATTGATCAGTGTGAATATGTTAACAGCATTGTACATTTCAGTACTATTCACTAGAGGGACATAGTAGAGTGCAGCCTCTCCCTAGTTCTGCCTAGTGGGACTGGGTGACAAGCCATTAGTTATCTCCAACAGATTCATTTTCAGAACTTTCTTAGAAAATCAATTACTGATCAGACTGGAATCTTGAGGTCAACCAGATCTGATCCAAAATATGTCCAAGATGAGAGATAATTGTTTAACTGTATTGGTTATGTATCAGAAGCAAATTCATCTTTAAGGCACACGCATGTTTATTGACCTGCAAGTCAGCCAAACACTTTTCACTTGTCTGGCAGTGAACCTTTCTCAAGCATGTTCAATTTGAGCTGTCTAACACATGGTTTATGGGCTACAGCTTAGTGTTTTCATAATGACATTACTCATTTAAAATGTTAAGATAAGAAGGGAAATAATCTCTCTGTGTTGAAACATCTCAATATACAGTATCTAACTGCAGAATGAGAATTCTCTTCTAATGCCCAAACATTTATTTGTTATAGTTTCCCTTTTCAGCATGCATAGACACAACCTACATGTACCATGCAGAAATGAAGATCTATAAAAGTGCAATTAAGAATGTCTGAAAGCACTGGAGGCCAGTAATTTTCTTAAAGGAAAAGGTCAGGATTTCAGGTCCCAAAGCTGTATTCTTGATTTAAATGCCATGATAAAGATGTCCAAATATACTCCTCATGTGGAGATCAAGCGGCTGTGAATTTTGTTGCAGGAGTATAATCGGTGATTATGTATTCTTCGCAAAATGTGCTGACTAAAGGCTTCAGTGTTGGATAAGCAGTGGGCTAAGTATCAGATAGCTCTGCATACTTCTTCCTCCCTCGTTCGATGCAGAGCTGCCAACAAGGCAGGGTTAGGGGAAATTGGACAAGACCAATTGGGCAGGGAGAAAAAAATGGTAAATATCTGAAGAAAATAAAAATAGTTATTTTAAAAGACATTGGCCTGAAAGATTAACTTTTAGATTTTTGTTAAGCTGTGCAGGAGTCAAGGCTCCTTTGAGACCCAAATACATATTTTATTTTCAAGCTTTAAAATCTCTCATTATTATGATGCAAGTCTGTAGATATTTTAAAACAAAAACAAATTCAAAACACAACTGCTGTCACTATAGATCTTAGTTCACCCACGTTCCAATGAGCAGAATGGGAAAGTTAGCACATACTGTACAAATATACATACAGTCACTCCATAAACTGAAGGAATTAGCAGCTGTGCTAAATACGTTTTGAATGACACAATGTCTTTTGTAAATCCACAATGCTTTATTTCATACTACTCAACCAAAATGATACTTCCATTTTGAATTCATTCAGCCTCTTGTGATTTTTTGTGAAAAGAAAACATTTATGGAGATCTGCTAAGTAAATCAAGCCACTGGTTTCTGCAAAGCTTTTGACTTCGTTCCAACTTTCAGCAACCTTCGGACTGGTAAAAGCTGTCTGTCAGCCTTCAGCAGCAGTAAGGTGGAGTAATCCTTACTGTATTGCACCTCCCTGAGCAGTCTTCCACTCTGAATGCTCCCAGATTGTGCAAAAGAATATGTGGGTAAAAGAAGGCAACTGATTCCACACATTCTCAAGCAGTATTATTCGTAGAAACCGTATTCAAGTACATTTCACTCTCCCGCATGAAAAGTGATCCTATTTTCTGGAACAGAGCAAAGAGGAGGAGAGAAAAAAAATGTAATTACGGAAACGTCTGAGTGCACTTTCGTTCACGCTGTTACCGGGCAGCTCCATATTTTGAACTGGTTATAAGGGAGTAAATTACATATTGACTGGCTGATTATGCTCATTGAATTTGCAGTGATCAAAAGTGATATTGAAGTGTCAGGCTGGGCTATGACTGTATGGATGTCTGGTAGAGAACACAAGTGACCCCAGCAAAGACTGAAAGGCTGTGCTCTGCTCCAGAGAGAGTCTGGGAGATGATAGGGCGAATGGATGGGAAGAGATTTGACTCTACACAGACTGTCAGCTAACTGACAGCCTTGCCATGTGGGGTTTGCAAGCTGACAACACTCCTCATAAAAATATTTGGAGTGTTTGTTTGGAAGAGGAAACACTAGTAGTTTGCATTGGTATTGTTGTTATTAGGCCAGCATAGGCCACATTTGTAAATTTTTGTAGCTATAATCCTAAGTAATTAATAACCAGTAATCCTTCTGGGAAAACACTGCAGTATTTATACCATTTTCTCACAGCCAACAAGGCCCAGAGGACAGAACATATACAGTGTATTGATGGATTGGCCAACAGTTCAGTAGTGTGAGAGCATATTCAAATGAATGGGAGTAGGCATCTACCTCAAGCCAAACTAAGGTAATGATATATGTCTGGTTGTACAGTGCCTTGCGAAAGTATTCGGCCCCCTTGAACATTTAGACCTATTGCCACATTTCAGGCTTCAAACATAAAGATATAAAACTGTATTTTTTGTGAAGAAGCAACAACAAGTGGGACACAATCATGAAGTGGAACGAAATTTATTGGATATTTCAAACTTTTTTAACAACTAAAAAACTGACGAATTGGGCGAGCAAAATTATTCAGCCCCTTTACTTTCAGTGCATCAAACTCTCTCCAGAATTTCATTGAGGATCTCTGAATGATCCAATGTTGACCTAAATGACTAATGATAAATAGGATCCACCTGTGTGTAATCAAGTCTCCGTATAAATGCATCTGCTCTGTAATAGTCTCAGAGGTCCGTTGAAAGCACAGAGAGCATCATGAAGAACAAGGAACACACCAGGCAGGTCCGAGATACTGTTGTGGAGAAGTTTAAAGCCGGATTTGGATACAGAAAGATTTCCCAAGCTTTCAACATCCCAAGGAGCACTGTGCAAGCGATAATATTGAAATGGAAGGAGTATCAGACCACTGCAAATCTACCAAGACCCGGCCGTCCCTCTAAACTTTCAGCTCATACAAGGAGAAGACTATTTAGAGATGTAGCCAAGAGGCCCATGATCACTCTGCATGAACTGCAGAAATCTACAGCTGAGGTGGGCGAGTCTGTCCATAGGACAACAATCAATCGTATACTGCACAAATCTGGCCTTTATGGAAGAGTGGCAAGAAGAAAGCCATTTCTGAAAGATATCCATAAAAAGTGTCATTTAAAGTTTGCCACAAGCCACCTGGGAGACACACCAAACATGTGGAAGAAGGTGCTCTGGTCAGATGAAACTAAAATGGTACTTTTTGGCAACAATGCAAAACGTTATGTTTGGCGCAAAAGCAACACAGCTCATCATCCTGAACACACCATCCCCACTGTCAAACATGGTGGTGGCAGCATCATGGTTTGGGCAGCCTGATCTCTTAGAAATCCATGAGACTGCCACGGAATATGAACCTCAGAATCCGTGACAGTTCCACGGAATGGCCGAAAATTCTGTGAAATGGACACGGATCAAATTCCGTGGCAGTTTCACGGAAAAGTCCGCGATTGGCGCACAGTGAGACTTGCTGTTAACTCGAAGTAAACCTTTCCCAAACCCCTAACCTAACCTTACCACTCAGAAATCTTGCTGTTAATTCGATGTAAGCCTTTCCCAAACCCCGAACCTAAGCTTAACCACTCAGAAACCTTGCTTCTAACTCGATGCAACTTGTATTATTTCGTAATGTATTGTTTGTAACCATGGTGATAATGAGTAAAAAAATGATAAAAAAAGCAACATGTCTGCATCGCGTTGGTATAGAAAACAGAATATATGCAAAGTGTCCGCATGGATTCGAACTCGCAATTGCAACACGTCTGCATCGCGTTGGTATAGAAAACAGAATATATACAAAGTGTCCGCTTGAATTCGAACTCGCAACCTTGAGTATGGGAGTCCCATGTTTATACGCCCGTCCACCATCCCCAACCTACCAACCTGCAAAATCTATGCTATTTACACTCTGCCACATCATGCTGCGAGTCCGTGAAACTGCCCCGGATTTAGAAGTTAAGGATCCGTGGCAGTTCCACGGAATATTCAGCCATTCCGTGGAACTGCCACAGAGTTTGAAGTTAAGTATCCGTGGTAGTATCACGGATTTCTGAGAGATCATGTTGGGTTTGGGCCTGCTTGTCTTCAGCAGGGACAGGGAAGATGGCTAAAATTGATGGGAAGATGAATGGAGCCAAATACAGGACCATTCTGGAAGAACCTGATGGAGTCTGCAAAAGACCTGAGACTGGGACAGAGATTTGTCTTCCAACAAGACAATGATCCAAAACAAAAAGCAAAATATACAATGGAATGGTTCACAAATAAACATATCCAGGTGTTACAATGGCCAAGTCAAAGTCCAGACCTGAATCCAATCGAGAATCTGTGGAAAGAACTGAAAACTACTGTTCACAAACGTTCTCCATCCAACCTTACTGAGCTCTAGCTGTTTTTTAAGGAGGAATGGGCAAACATTTCAGTCTCTCGATGTGCAAAACTGATAGAGACATACCCCAAGCGACTTACAGCTGTAATCGCAGCAAAAGGTGACGCTACAAAGTATTAACTTAAGGGGGCTGAATAACTTTGCATGCCCAATTTTTCAGTTCTGTATTTGTTAAAAAGTTAGAAATATCCAATAAATTTTGTTCCACTTCATGATTGTGTCCCACTTGTTGTTGATTCTTCACAAACAATTACAGTTTCATATCTTTATGTTTGAAGCCTGAAATGTGGCAAAAGGTCAAAAAGTTCAAGGGGGCCGAATACTTTTGCAAGGCACTGTACATTGCCTTCAGACAGACCCCGTCCTTCACTTCTTCAATACGTTAAGCCTGATACGGAAAGATTACAGCATTTCTTATAGGAAAGGGAAATAGAAAAACTTTGGACTTTCCAAAATCCATATAGCTGGCCACTTTATATCAAAATATATCTATTTTTAAGTTAATATTTACAGATCAGTAGGATGTCAGTTATGCAGTTAAATGTTAGCACAAAAACAGAGAAAAATGGTGCCACCTGATGCTGGTGATATCTGAAATGTGCCGTTAAAATTGAGACAACCACCCTGGGTTCCATGGTCAGAGGTATTATCATGCAGCAAAACGATCCAATCAGAAAATATATCTATGTACAAGGAGGAAGGGTCAATGTGACGTTGGGGTCGTTTCAGGATTGAAGGCCAGTGGAGAGAATGAATTCTGGGACGTCCTGGCTGGCGAGAAGGGAGGAGTTTCAAGACACCATGAGTTAGGGTTCCTGGGGAGGATTCGCCAGTCCCAGCTTGGATTCAGAAAACTCAACCCCCCAGCCAGAACAACTATCTACAGAACGAACAGCTTTGTCAGCTCTTCAAGGAGTTCTCCCAGGACAGTACATGGAGGGGCTTCCCGACAGAGAGCGCAGAACCGAGTCAGGAACACCTGCCATTACAACCGGAGGCAGTGAGATTAGAAGAGTTTGGTCTCTCAGAAGAGTTTTTTGGGCCAATTCGGGACCCTCCAACACTGGGACCCGGACGCACGGCAGACGATGAGTAGAGTGAAGGCCATAGATGGAAGGGCAGTCGACCAGGCGGATGAGTTAACGTTTCCCTACTTTGCAATTAAAAGGGGTCTGTTATATTAGGTAGCCAGGAGAATGGGGTTGGTAACAGAACTGTTGGTGGTACCACGTTCATATCGGGACATTGTTCTTCATCTTGCCCATACCCATGTACTAGGGGGACACCTGGTGAGGGAAACACAGGATGTTACCAACTATTGTAAATCGTGTGTTACTTGCTAGTGCACAGCCCCTAAACAACATTTTGTATACACATACTGGCAGCAAAAGGTAAACACGGTTTTGGCAATACAGATTGAGTTATTAACGCTACTGACAGCACTTCAGATATGCAAACAACAGAGCTACGTTTTGAAATTGCCCGGAATTCTCCTTTAACATGAATACTTGTTTTTCTAAAATATAAAATAAAGACAGTCTTTCTTAACCTGACATATTTAACTGTTAAATAGTACATTTTGCCATTAAAGTATTAACAGTTAAATATGACTGTCTTTCTTGACCTGACATATTTAACTGTTAACACTTTAATGGCAAAATGTACTATTTATAATTTACATTGTTTATATATATAACTAATAAATTATTTTTAACATGTTTTTTTAACATTTCTTTTTTCAAAATAATAGCGCTTGTTTAAATTCACTGCAATAATTAATGTTAATTAATTATAAAGCTAGTGAATTGTAACCAAATGCAATTGTATTGTGTGTAAAGATAACAATACGAGTATATGAATAAATATAAAATAATTTAACATGTTTTTAATAACCTTTTATTAATTAGAGTAACAAATACGTTGTACACACAATTTGATTGAATATACTGTCAGTGTCTCATGTGAAAACATGATTACATTTGAAAAACATTCACTAGAGTCTGTTTTATCCAACAATAGACTAATTTTAGCATCACGTGAAGACACTACCTATCTATGCAATGATATAACAATGTTTATTATAATGAATTACGAGCACATAATGTAGTGTTGCCAGGCAAACAGGTTATTGCCTAATAGCTAGCGCCGGCTCTCACTGTCTTCATTTTGAAAACGTGACTTGTCGCACACGTGACTTCTATCCCCGAGACGCAAAAATATATTTTTTTACTAAGGAAAATGACAAAAATAGTAATGCACAGTGACTTGGATAAGTAACTTTAATCTGATTACTGGTTTTGAAATAGTAACGCGTTACCGGCATCACTGATCATAGTGGCACCTTTTGAGAGAATAGCAATGGACATTGTGGGACCGTTCCCTCGGTTAGCTAGAGGTCACAGATATATCTTGGTGGTAGTGGACTATGTCACTAAATTCCCAGAGGCTATCCCCTTGAGGACCATGGCAACTAAAAACATTGCCATTACTGTTTACAATGTTTTCACTGTGCCATTTGCCAAGTGAAACAGCTGAGGACCAGCGTTTATCATCCTCACATAAACGGCCTGTGTAAACGACTCAACCAGCAAATTAAAAGGATGTTACGCAAGGTGGTGGAGAGAGATGGATGCAATTGGGACATTTTATTACCCCACCTCATGTTTGTGCTATGAGAGGTCCCACAGGCGTCAACTGGTTTCTCCCCATTTAAGCTTCTTTATGGTCGGCCCTGCCTCAATCTGGCCAAGGTACCTTGGGAGACAGTCCTGCACCTATCATTCCCTCATGTGGAATGATATAACATGTGGCAGTCATGAGGGACCAGATGGTGGCTGTATGGTCCTTCATGTATAGTCAAAGAGCACATGGCCAAAGTGCAAGCGACCCAAGCCAAAGCATACAATAGGATAGCGCAACCCAGGACATTCCAAATATGAGATAAAGTCCTGCTACTTGTCCCTACACCAGACCACAAACTATTAGCCCAGTGGAGAGGACTGTGCGAGGTGATTGAAAAGCTGACTGCATGAACTATAAGGTCAGACGGCCAGGGAGAAGAACAGAGCAGCTATACCACATGAACCTGATGAAAAGATATGTAGAAACAGAGGCTGATATCATGTGGAGCATGAAGGGAGAACCCCTTCTCTGGAGGTGCCCTGTGGACAGCGCCTGACCACATAGCAGAGGAAGGATATGAATGGGGTAGTCCACCAGTTCCACCAAGTATTTTTGACCCTCTCAGGGCACACCTCCCTCCTACAACACCATATTTACACAAAACCAGGAAAAATGTGTGTATCTGCATTTATCAAATTCCCAAAGCTCGGCGGGATGTGGCCAGGCGGGAGGTGCAGGGCATGTTGGAAATGACGGTAGTGGAACCCTATACTAGCGAGTGATCCAGCCCCATAGTGATGGTACCTAAGTCTGATGGTAGCATGAGGGTCTGCAATGACTTCTGGGGCCTGAACACAATATCCAAATTCAATGCGTACCCCATGCCGTGTTTGACGAGTTAATAGAACGTTTAGCGAAGGCCAAATACATAACGACACTGGACCTGACTAAGGGCTACTGGCAGGTGCCATAGGCACAGGAAGATCGCCATAAGACTGCCTTCACAACCCCAGAAGGTCTATTCCAGTATATGCGCCTTCCGTTTGGACTGCACGGGGTGGCCGCCACCATCCAGAGGCTAATGGACACATCACTATGCCCTCACCGATCATATGCTGCTGCGTATATAGACAACTTGGTCATACTTAGTGAGGAGTGGGAGTTTCACCCGCAGTGGCTACGGGGAGTCCTCACAAGCTTAGAGGCGGCGGGGCTGACACCAAACCCAAAAGAATGCCACCTCGGATTGGACGAAGCAGAATACCTAGGCTACACTATCGGGAGCGGTCCTAAACCACAGGATGAGAAGCCCTCCATCTCCGCCCTTCTGACAGACATGACAAAAAAGGAGAAACCCACCAAGGTTTTTTTGGAGTGACGAGACATGGGCAGCCTTGACCCAGCTAAAATGGTGTGCTCCGGCCCGGTATCGAAGGCCCCAGATTTCCAACGCCCCTTTACGTTATACGCCAATGCTTTGGACAGGGGCCTGGGGGCAGTGTTGTCTCAGGGAGTGGGGCAGGACAAAAATCCTGTCATGTTCATCAGCAGGAAGTTGGCAGACCATTAAAGAATGGATGCCACCGTTGAGAAAAAAGTGTAAGAAGTCTGTATGTTATGCTCTCCTCCCTTAATAGTATACTGTCATAGCAGGGTAGCTAAGACTCCTAGTAGTCAGATAGGATTGGGGATAAACCTAATCATGAGAATAAGCCCTGAGCTTGGCCACCTTTATTTTTAGTTATTCATAAGTGATACGCGGTACCTATAAAAGGGCACCTGTTTGGCCGTACACAAACAAATGTTGATATAACCGTAATACACACTTGGCATCCAACCTCTGTCTCCGGTCTATATTCCGTCCCATGGAAATAAAATACACATTGTCACAAAAATAAAAGTACATCTCTATGACACTAATGCAGATGACAAGAATACAAATATACAAAAACATTTTACTGTATTTTTGTATATACAGCTCTGGAAAACTTAGGTGACCACTGCAAAATCATGTATCTGGTTTTACTGACAACATTTCTAACAGATTCCAAACCAAAATATTGTAATGCAAAACATGTATACGCAGAAAATCGGTCAAAATATTTGTCAAAAAACAAAACATACAGTGTTGTCAGACCATATGTCCATATTTATTTTTAAACAACACAATACTAATGTGTTAACTTAGGAAGAGTTAAGAAATCTATATTTGGTGAAATAAAAATAATTTTATATTAATAATAATTGTCTTTCATGCTTCTTGGCATGCTCTCCACCAGTCTTTCACGTTGATGCTGGGTGACGTTATGCCACTCCTGGTACAAACATTCCAGCAGCTAATTCCATATGTTGGGTTAGATGTGTTGGGTTAGATGAAATCATATGTGTAGGATAGAAAATAAAGAAAAAAATAACTATTTAAAAATCTTTAAATAAATCAAGGTAAATAGAATGAGGTGGGTAAATAATTGGGTACCAAACTAACCAGTCAATGGAGATACGTTTAGGAAAGACTTTGAGTGGGACCCTGATAATTTGAGATGAGACACTTTGTCAGTTTTGTGTTACACATACAGGTGACAGCAAAACACCCTATACCGAGATAAAAGATTATTTCAGATGATATCAGTCTGGGATAGGCTATAAAACCCTTTCAAAAAGATTTGAGCTCCATCAGTACACTGAGGCAAACAGTTTACAAACGCAGAGCAGTAAAGTCTGACAATGCTGAAATTCTATAATTTTTTAGTAATTATTTGACTGTCTCCCTCATCAGTCAGCTCTTTTACTCAGGGAGAGCAGGGTCGAGTTAGCGCAAGTGCCATTGCATAAGGTTTTATGGGTCTTCCTACATGAATGGCCTTGGTACAACTTTGTGACATAGCCATTACTTTGCTTGAAAAAATCAATGTTCTTTCACAAAGAACACCCAAAAAATTTAGGAAGCCCAAATGCTTACATACATTTTCTGTCATCTTTGCCAATGACAAGGAAAAGCCAGATTGCCTGCTTCAGAAATTCTCAAACAATTCCCTGAAACAGTCAGTGTGACTCGATTCTATGGTAACATGAATCTCAATTAGAGCTTTTTGGAAACAAACACCAGATGTGGGTTTGTTGTATGCAGAAAGCTAGCCATGCAGAGAAGCACCTTGTCCCTACTGTAAAGTTTGGTGATGGATTTTTATATGGTGGGGATTTTTCCTCTAAAGGCCCTGAACAACTTGTTATGGAACATGGCAGTGCTCAGAATCGTATTTGCCACTCTACCATACAGGCCTGACTGGTGGAGTGCTGCAGAGCTGGCTGTTCTTCTGGAAGGTTCTCCTCTCTCCACAGAGAAATGCTTGAGCTCAGTCAGAGTGACCATTGGGTTCTTGGTCACCTCCCTGACTAAGGCCCTTCTCCCCCGATCAACTCAGTATGACCGGGTGGTTCCAAACCCCTTCCATTTACGGATGATGGAGGCCAGTGTGCTCATTGGGACTTTCAATCCTACAGATTTAATTTTTTTCTGTTTTAAGTTAACTTTTGCTTACGACTGTAAAACAATTAGTCCTGTCATAATTTTGAACAGCCCCCTCAGTCACTTTATCCTAGTGCCTGTTTTGGCACACATATATTAACAGTACAGCATTTTTTTACCGAAATGCTTTATCTTTTCTTTCAGTTGTTTATTTCACTTATGGGGTTAAATTATTTATATTTTGAATGAATGATTAAGAGGATAAACAATAAAGACACTTTTTTCATAGCCAGGTGCCAATATTTGTGGAGGCTACTTTATATGTAAACTGCAGTGAATGCCAGTAAAACTCAATTAAGGAGGTTCATATTAATGTCTGCACTGGAGTACATTGATTGGTATCTCACACAGGGTTTAATGTGTTCAACTCCATTTACTCAATACAATATTATGATCCTCCTTGATAAAGGTTCACCAGCCTCCACTGTTACACTAGCATTTAAACATTAGGAATTCCCCAAGATAATTGATTTGAGTACAATATTAGGAGATCCTATATCAAAAGTTGCATTAACTAGATGCCCACTGTAATGATTATAAGAGTATGTTTCTTCAAGTCTTTGAGTTGATTAAATTAAATTAAATTTGAGCATGTATTAGTGTGTACATGAGAGCTTGGTAAGCTAGCTACGAAGCTAATATTATTTTTCTGAAACTAGAATTGTGCATTATGGTGAGAGGAAGAGGAAAAAGAAAGATCATTTACTTTTTTCATGGGCAAATAGTTCTTATGTTATAACATGGCTGTTGGGGGAATGTGTAGACATATCGGCTTAGCGAACACTGGTTATTCCCATATGTCTTCATGAAAATGTATTTAATATAGCCAAAGGTTTTACCATATAATTAATACGTATTTAAAACAATATTTTGCACCATAGAGTTAAAAAGTCACAAGTTTATTACAAGTCATTGTTAAAATGCTTTCATGTTTACATCTTAATATATATTCAGGTTGCTCACTAAATAATCAAAGCAATAACATTTCTACTGAACACAGCCAATGAAAAGGTCTGTGCATGGCCCTGTCCTAGACAAAGGTGTATTGAATGATTCCCCAACGATTTTGGTTCAGATTATGGATAGACTACTTTGAAACAGTAAAACTTCTACCAAATAGGTACGGTCTATTCAGATATCAATATTATTCAATCCAGTGGCCATTCTTTCTTTAAACTCCATGTAACATGAGGAAGGAGAAATTACATTTGCATTTTAACAAACCCCTTGAAGTTGCATGGTGCTGCCATAACGAGTACCCTTGCAGACTGACCTGTTATTCACCTTGTCATGTCAAGAATTAGATTTATATAAGTTGCTGTAACATTTTTGCTTCCGGGGTAGGGGGTTACCTGCAAGTGTATACCCAGGGGTGTAGAACAAGATCCTGGGCCCTATACATAGGCAGTCCTGATGGGCCCTATGTTATATATATAAAATATATTTCAGAATTTCCGAGGGCCCTTTCTCCCCTTGGGCCCTGGTAATCAGTATTGGTTTTACCCCCAGTCCAATGCCCCTGTGTATACACACTTCTCCAGACACCGCTACCTTACTGGGCCTAGCTCAAACCATGAAAAACAACCTGAGACCATTATCCCTCCTCCACAATTTTAGTTGCCTAAAATATATTGTGTAGCAAGGTAGTTTTCAGAATTGTAATGAAATTATAATTCAATTTAAGGGGACCACCCCCCCAAGAGTCCTAAGTCATTTTGAACCCTGCTATTCACATATTCACTGAATAGTGGTTAGTAATTTAGCTATGGTAGTGTAATATTGGTGCAATATTGGTTGTAATTATATATGATAACTTACACTGGCCCTCATTTATGAAACGTGCGTACGACCTAAAACAGGTGTACGACGGGCGCACGCCGATTCCTACGCAAGGCAAGGGATTTATCAATTTGAACGTGATCGTAGGCTGCGATAAAATCTCACGTCTGGTCTGACTTCGTGTACGCAAATTCTCTAGTGTGACTAGCTGTGTTCATGGTATAACCACCCGGTTCAGTCAATTGTTGAAACAGCAATCATTGATGAATGTGTCTGCATCGCAACTACCCCATATTGCACATTACATTTCAGAATTCTGAATTAATTATATACAGCACATTGCTATTAAGTGGTTTATTTTTTCCCTTTCACTTCGTGGTGACCTAGAACATGAGGGCAGAAATTAGGCAAACAACAATTTCAATCAAATGATATATATATATATATATTTAAACAAGTGCGTTGGCAGTCCTGTAGTCGAAGCGATGGCAGATCTGGAGGACCTTAATTCGCGCTCTCTACATTGGGACCTTTCAGCGGGAGATCAGGGACAGGTCTGGTATATCACAGCCAACAGTAATCCATGTATCCTAGCAGTTTTGGCGGCTAGGAAGTCCCTTTCTGGTATTTTCAAACTATGATAAAAAGACAATTTTATGAGATTGCTGGGCTTCCAATTGGGGCGAATTGGGCGATTGATTGTACTGCGTCTGTAGCCACCATCCATGAATGATTCTGCATTTATCAATCGCAAAAACGTTAATTCAATCAACGTTCAGATCATATGTGATGCCAGGATGTTTGTTCTGAATATGGTAGCCTGTTGGCCGGGTAGTACGCTCTTTATTTTTCTAAACTGCAGCAGGAGCAGGCTACAGGAGAGCGCACTTCATGGCTGGAGTCATCTCCTCGGTGAGTTACGCCCTCTTACAATTATTATAATAGTTCTACATTGTTCTTTGGTGAAACGGTTGGATGTGATTCCTCTCGGTGAAAAAGGTTATGCCATGACTGAGTACTAACACTGCTTGCAAATCCCGAAACAAGCAGGAACGCAGGTTTAACAGTGCGCACACACGCACACGAACCACAGAGTGATGTATAGGTTTGCTCAAGGGCAGGTGCCTCTGTCTTGGGTAAGCGGGGTGGTGTGGGGGACTGCTATACACACACAGGCCTGTAACATAATTATGGCATGCGGGGTTCTCAACGATATTGCGCTGGAGAACGGTGCCATTCAATGAAGATCAGAGGCCACATCAGCCACCGAAGGAAACTTATTCTGAGCTTCTAATATAGTAAGTGTTATTTTGGGTAAAAAAAGCTAGTTAAAAAATACAACGTGGAATGTTTAGTGAAAATAATTCATTTATTTGAAATACACTTCAGGTTCTCGTTAATCGCTTTCAATGACTATAGCAGTAATCTCTAGTAAGACCTGAGCGTCTTCATTTTATCTCAGTAGAAATCTTTTCCTTTGCCGGATTTAGCTTATCCATGTCGTAAATTTGAAGGGCGAGGCCTCTAAACCATGCATATTTGTGGGCGTGTTATTTAAATTACGATTGTTTTCAACCGTCTGATTCATCAACAGCTGCTCATTCGTACACTGGAATTGGAGTGATACAAATGTTTTGTAAATCACACGTGAGTCTCGTCGTAAGATGATTTCTGCGCTCAGATCTACACTGGTTTCTACGCATGTTTAATAAATGAGGGCCAATGTCTTTAAATGGCATATCATCTGTTGATATTGGCATATGAATTATGGATAATCTCTTTCTTGGTATTACCTGTGGAATAACTTATTTCCGGTGGTCTACGGGGCTATTAGATCTGGACGTGAGGGATTTAAAAACATATTTAAATGTCTTGATTTGCAGGTGTCAGCATAGCGAGTAGGCTAAATGATCATGAAACAATGGTGATTAAACTCATTGAAGTCAACGAGGGAAATGGTGTTAGAAAACCAAGGTATAAACATATATTTTGTTTCTACTGATGAGTTTCAACACAATCCTGTGCAAAGTTATATGTATGTTTTATTTAAAGCATCCGAGCTGTGCAAGTCGGACCCAAAAAACATGCAGAGCTAAAGTGAATGTCCTTGCTAGGTTACTGGACCTATCAGCCTGCTGCACTGCTGTGTGATATTTTTTATTCATATGTTCCAGTAACTCTGAGCCGATCAGCTTTTCTCCCTCTCATGCACATACAGTATGTGTTCTGGATGCAGAAATTAGGCACTGCTTTCAAGGCACCGACTGGATGGCCGAAATGTTTTAAAATGCTTTCACAAAATTGTAAATTAATTAAATGCACTTACTAGTTTTAGTATGGAGATGTTTTTTTTACAGTCCTGAATATTATGTTATACAGTATGTCTTAATGCCGATTTCTCCATCTCCAGTCATGTACAGTGTCACACTGCCCCATAGTGGGATAGTTTGGCAGTTGAGCTGAGACATGGACTCTGTGTGTAAATATGATTATTATTTTTATTTTGTTTTCATATATATATTTGCCAGTGCAATGCACTGTTGGTTTATGTTGTGTGTGTATTATGAAGGGTGGCGCCATCCATTGTTCATCCAGAGCATTATTCAGGTCTCATCTTAATAGTAAGGGCTGGTTTGATCTAATGGCTAATTACATTTAGCCATGTCGTTTAGTGGCTATAAGGGCTCTGGGGAACAAGGGATAGGTGCTGTTCATTGTTGCTGTCATTTTGGTTACATTGTATGGCTGAAGTCCAGGAGCTGTGTCTGTATGTTACTGCTAGTTGTGAGAAGAGTGCAGCTGGTTTGAGTTTTATGCGTACGCTCTTTTATGTATGTTTAGCTTTAGTGTATATGCCACTGTGAGAGCATAAGTATTCTGCTATATATATATATATATATTATCGTTGTGCGACTCGCCTTCCGTGTCACCTGCAAATATCAGGTATATATTGTATAGTTCTCGGACTGGTCTACATTAAATTTGCAAACCACCTACATGCCTTGGTCTCTCTCCTTCAAGTCACCAAACATCAGAATTAACTACTGTTACCCAGGGGGTCCCCCAGGGCTCTGTTCTGGGTCCCCTACTCTCCATCATTTACATCCTCCCCCTTGGTCAGATCCTTCGCCATTTCAACCTAGACTTTCACTGCTATGCTGAAGACACTCAGATCTACCTCAGCACCAAATCTCTCACCAACCCTCCTCTGGCCCATATTGAAACCTGTCTGTCTGAAATAAAAACCTGGATGCAACACAACTTTGATAAAACAGAACTCCTTCTCATAGGCACTAAATCCACCCTCAATAAAACTGGCACTTTCTCTCTCACCATTGATGACACAGTTGTTTCTCCTTCCCCCTATGTCCGCAACCTAGGTGTCATTCTTGACCCCACCCTCTGTTTTGAGCAACATATTAAACAGACTGTCAAATCCTCTTTCTTTCATCTCCGTAACATTGCAAAACTCCGATCCTCCCTCCCCCCACCTGCAGCTGAAACTCTGATCCATGCATTCATCTCTTCCCTGTCAAACACAATACAAAATACTCCTTCTGACATACAAAGCCCTCCACCAACTTGTTCCCCCCTACCTTTCGGACCTTCTTCATCATTATCAACCCTCACGCACACTCCGCTCTGGTACAGCAGGCCACCTCATCATCCCCAGATCCAAGCTACAGGATTTTGGTGAAAGGGGTTTTTCCAGGGTTGCTCCCCGTCTCTGGAACTCACTGCCACAATCCATCCAAGACTCTGACTCTATTGACATCTTCCTCTACCGCCTAAAGCCCTTTTTGTTTAAGCAAGCCTTCCCATCGCCCCCTTGATGTGGTTTTTGCCTTTTTGTTTTCTTTGTTTTTCTTGTTTTTGCTAAGCGTCTTTGGGTCATTGAAAAGCGCTATATAAATATATATGTATTATTATTATTATTTATGACATACAGATATTTTTAAAATATTTGCACTTTTTGTGGTTGTGAATTTACATAGAAATGTGTGTTAGTGACTAATAGCAATGTTAACAATGTTAAGAATGCAGTTTAGCCTACTAGGACCATACTTATAAAAATGTAGCAAAAGTTTAATGTTGGGAAATCTATTTTAAATGTATACACAAAAGCACAGCCTAAATTGAATGATAAATATGTCAAAGATGGACAGTCCCAAACCATTGGCCAAACATTTAGCATGTCCAGCTCAGCTAGCTAAATAAGCACTGCATATAATACAATATATATATCGTTTTTATTATATAATAGTATATAATATAGTATATAAAATAGTATATAAAATAGTATATAATATAGTTAATATATATATAGTTTCTAAAATATAGCATCTTATTATATTTTTGCTGTATATTTCATGTTGTATTATGTTTGGTTTCATTGCCGAAGAAGCATGTGCTTGCAATTTTCATGGGATCTAATTAAACCAATGCTTCAATTATTTTATTAGTAATCTCAGATGTTCTCCAAACAGATTATTATTAAATTAATTTAGAAATGTAAAATTCAATACTGATTAAACAAATATTGTGGAATAGGTTACAACAGTAACATTTTACAACTCTCAAATGTGAAACAACCACAGGGTGAGCATCCGGTTTGGCAAATTGACGCAAATGAGGAAGTGCCTTAAACCTGCATTCTATCTGAATTCCAGCTGGGGCGATACGTCTGGTTGCAAAAGAGCTCCGTTTCTGTAATAGTCTATGAGAATGAGAGACACGTCTCACTTGATTATTACCTCAGTAAAGATTTTCATAATGAGTATATGGTCTATATCGATAGATTTAAGCCTTCTACAATATATAATGATGTTCATTTTTTGAATTATGGTCTTGTTGATTTTAAAATCAGCAATAAAGCAAAGGGGTGTTTAGGGCATGGCTATGGTGTTCGGTTGTATGACTAGACACTCAAAGGAGTTGGCAGTTCAGTTTTTCCAGTAAGTAACGTTACATTTTGTTTTAACACTGTTTTTCGTTAGCTTCCAAATTAATATCAGTTAGCTAGCTAGATTACTCCTCCCTCTCTTCTAAAATCGTCACATCCGCAACCAAGATGTCTGCGCCCATAATGGCAAATTCAATGATCCAAATCAGATATTCACAAACCAATGGGGGACGTCACACATGGCTCTATCCAGTGATAATACAATCTATGGAAACTTCCTACTGTTTGACATCTAAAAGTAGCCAAGTAATAGTAGTACCGTATTTTCCGGACTATAAGGCGCACTTAAAATACTTTAATTTTCTCAAAAAACGAAAGTGCAGCTTATAATCTCAAGTGCCTTATATATGTTTTAATTCTGGTTGCGCTTACTCACCTCAAAGCGATTTTGTGTGGTACACGCGTTCTGTCAAAATGTTTTAGTACAACTTTGGTAAACTACAAAGCCGCACCGCTTACAGCTACCGTAGCTGGGAGTTATTCTGAATACGCTCATTAACATTTGAACAATGTTGAGAGTAATTGTGAACACATTTAATAAAGTTTGACTGACTGACTTATCTGACTGTTTTGTTTCGCTTATATACACTCACCTAAAGGATTATTAGGAACACCATACTAATACTGGGTTTGACCCCCTTTCGCCTTCTGAACTGCCTTAATTCTACCTAGCATTGATTCAACAAGGTGCTGAAAGCATTCTTTAGAAATGTTGGCCCATATTGATTGGATAGCATCTTGCAGTTGATGGAGATTTGTGGGATGCACATCCAGGGCACGAAGATCCCGTTCCACCACATCCCAAAGATGCTCTATTGGGTTGAGATCTGGTGACTGTGGGGGCCATTTTAGTACAGTGACCTCATTGTCATGTTCAAGAAACCAATTGGAAATTATCCGAGCTTTGTGACATGGTGCATTATCCTGCTGGAAGTAGCCATCAGAGGATGGGTACATGGTGGCCATAAAGGGATGGACATGGTCAGAAACAATGCTCAAGTAGGCCGTGGCATTTAAAGGATGCCCAATTGGCACTAATGCCTCATCTCCATTACCATGTAGAACCATGAAATTCACCGTTCCGCCTGGTTATAGTTGTGTCTCCATTACCCTTCTAAATTCTGGAACTTGAACTTTTCACAATTTTTTAGCATGCTGGCAGCCTCGTTTGGAAGCTCGTGCCGGCAGCCCGGTTGGGCGGTCGTTAAAATAGCCCGGTCCTGGATTGTTTGCATGCAGTGATGTCACACTATCGTAAAACATGTTTTCCGTTCACTCTGGGCGGCCATTGCTTGCAGCGGACTTAAGGACTTACGAATATATTTCACAGTCAAACTTGGGATCCGGATTTAAATAGTATTTAAAACCATAATAAGAATAATTGTGGATGAAGTTGGAAAACCCAACTGAAAATAATGAAATAGAATCATCAAACCTGGTACAGTAATGCATTACATTAAAACACATTTACTGTATAGCCACGTTATGGGCAACCACTAGGTTGTGTTGTATTTGTTTACATAAACGAATTAGCTAGCAAATGTTTTAGCTAGCAAATGTTATCCTACTGTTGTCAATTTTAGTATGGAGATGTTTTTTTTACAGTCCTGAATATTATGTTATACAGTATGTCTTAATGCCTATTTCTCCATCTCCAGTCATGTACAGTGTCACAATGCCCCATAGTGGGATAGTTTGGCAGTTGAGCTGAGACATGGACTCTGTGTGTAAATATGATTATTATTTTTATTTTGTTTTCATATATATATTTGCCAGTGCAATGCACTGTTGGTTTATGTTGTGTGTGTATTATGAAGGGTGGCGCCATCCATTGTTCATCCAGAGCATTATTCAGGTCTCATCTTAATAGTAAGGGCTGGTTTGATCTAATGGCTAATTACATTTAGCCATGTCATTTAGTGGCTATAAGGGCTCTGGGGAACAAGGGATAGGTGCTGTTCATTGTTGCTGTCATTTTGGTTACATTGTATGGCTGAAGTCCAGGAGCTGTGTCTGTATGTTACTGCTAGTTGTGAGAAGAGTGCAGCTGGTTTGAGTTTTATGCGTACGCTCTTTTATGTATGTTTAGCTTTAGTGTATATGCTATATATATATATATATATTATCGTTGTGCGACTCGCCTTCCGTGTCACCTGCAAATATCAGGTATATATTGTATAGTTCTCAGACTGGTCTACATTAAATTTGCAAACCATCTACATGCCTTGGTCTCTCTCCTTCAAGTCACCAAACATCAGAATTAACTACTGTTACCCAGGGGGTCCCCCAGGGCTCTGTTCTGGGTCCCCTACTCTCCATCATTTACATCCTCCCCCTTGGTCAGATCCTTCGCCATTTCAACCTAGACTTTCACTGCTATGCTGATGACACTCAGATCTACCTCAGCACCAAATCTCTCACCAACCCTCCTCTGGCCCATATTGAAACCTGTCTGTCTGAAATAAAAACCTGGATGCAACACAACTTTGATAAAACAGAACTCCTTCTCATAGGCACTAAATCCACCCTCAATAAAACTGGCACTTTCTCTCTCACCATTGATGACACAGTTGTTTCTCCTTCCCCCTATGTCCGCAACCTAGGTGTCATTCTTGACCCCACCCTCTGTTTTGAGCAACATATTAAACAGACTGTCAAATCCTCTTTCTTTCATCTCCGTAACATTGCAAAACTCCGATCCTCCCTCCCCCCACCTGCAGCTGAAACTCTGATCCATGCATTCATCTCTTCCCTGTCAAACAGCGCATACAATACAAAATACTCCTTCTGACATACAAAGCCCTCCACCAACTTGTTCCCCCCTACCTTTCGGACCTTCTTCATCATTATCAACCCTCACGCACACTCCGCTCTGGTACAGCAGGCCACCTCATCATCCCCAGATCCAAGCTACAGGATTTTGGTGAAAGGGGTTTTTCCAGGGTTGCTCCCCGTCTCTGGAACTCACTGCCACAATCCATCCAAGACTCTGACTCTATTGACATCTTCCTCTACCGCCTAAAGCCCTTTTTGTTTAAGCAAGCCTTCCCATCGCCCCCTTGATGTGGTTTTTTCCTTTTTGTTTTCTTTGTTTTTCTTGTTTTTGCTAAGCGTCTTTGGGTCATTGAAAAGCGCTATATAAATATATATGTATTATTATTATTATTTATGACATACAGATATTTTTAAAATATTTGCACTTTTTGTGGTTGTGAATTTACATAGAAATGTGTGTTAGTGACTAATAGCAATGTTAACAATGTTAAGAATGCAGTTTAGCCTACTAGGACCATACTTATAACAATGTAGCAAAAGTTTAATGTTGGGAAATCTGTTTTAAATGTATACACAAAAGCACAGCCTAAATTGAATGATAAATATGTCAAAGATGGACAGTCCCAAACCATTGGCCAAACATTCAGCATGTCCAGCTCAGCTAGCTAAATAAGCACTGCATATAATACAATATATATATCGTTTTTATTATATAATAGTATATAATATAGTATATAAAATAGTATATAAAATAGTAAATAATATAGTTAATATATATATAGTTTCTAAAATATAGCATCTTATTATATTTTTGCTGTATATTTCATGTTGTATTATGTTTGGTTTCATTGCCGAAGAAGCATGTGCTTGCAATTTTCAGGGAATCTAATTAAACCAATGCTTCAATTATTTTATTAGTAATCTCAGATGTTCTCCAAACAGATTATTATTAAATTAATTTAGAAATGTAAAATTCAATACTGATTAAACAAATATTGTGGAATAGGTTACAACAGTAACATTTTACAACTCTCAAATGTGAAACAACCACAGGGTGAGCATCCGGTTTGGCAAATTGACGCAAATGAGGAAGTGCCTTAAACCTGCATTCTATCTGAATACCAGCTGGGGCGATACGTCTGGTTGCAAAAGAGCTCAGTTTCTGTAATAGTCTATGAGAATGAGAGACACGTCTCACTTGATTATTACCTCAGTAAAGATTTTCATAATGAGTATATGGTCTATATCGATAGATTTAAGCCTTCTACAATATATAATGATGTTCATTTTTTGAATTATGGTCTTGTTGATTTTAAAATCAGCAATAAAGCAAAGGGGTGTTTAGGGCATGGCTATGGTGTTCGGTTGTATGACTAGACACTCAAAGGAGTTGGCAGTTCAGTTTTTCCAGTAAGTAACGTTACATTTTGTTTTAACACTGTTTTTCGTTAGCTTCCAAATTAATATCAGTTAGCTAGCTAGATTACTCCTCCCTCTCTTCTAAAATCGTCACATCCGCAACCAAGATGTCTGCGCCCATAATGGCAAATTCAATGATCCAAATCAGATATTCACAAACCAATGGGGGACGTCACACTTGGCTCTATCCAGTGATTATACAATCTATGGAAACTTCCTACTGTTTGACATCTAAAAGTAGCCAAGTAATAGTAGTACCGTATTTTCCGGACTATAAGGCGCACTTAAAATACTTTAATTTTCTCAAAAAACGAAAGTGCAGCTTATAATCTCAAGTGCCTTATATATGTTTTAATTCTGGTTGCGCTTACTCACCTCAAAGCGATTTTGTGTGGTACATGCGTTCTGTCAAAATGTTTTAGTACAACTTTGGTAAACTACAAAGCCGCACCGCTTACAGCTACCGTAGCTGGGAGTTATTCTGAATACGCTCATTAACATTTGAACAATGTTGAGAGTTATTGTGAACACATTTAATAAAGTTTGACTGACTGACTTATCTGACTGTTTTGTTTCGCTTATATACACTCACCTAAATGATTATTAGGAACACCATACTAATACTGGGTTTGACCCCCTTTCGCCTTCAGAACTGCCTTAATTCTACCTAGCATTGATTCAACAAGGTGCTGAAAGCATTCTTTAGAAATGTTGGCCCATATTGATTGGATAGCATCTTGCAGTTGATGGAGATTTGTGGGATGCACATCCAGGGCACGAAGATCTCGTTCCACCACATCCCAAAGATGCTCTATTGGGTTGAGATCTGGTGACTGTGGGGGCCATTTTAGTACAGTGACCTCATTGTCATGTTCAAGAAACCAATTGGAAATTATCCGAGCTTTGTGACATGGTGCATTATCCTGCTGGAAGTAGCCATCAGAGGATGGGTACATGGTGGCCATAAAGGGATGGACATGGTCAGAAACAATGCTCAAGTAGGCCGTGGCATTTAAAGGATGCCCAATTGGCACTAATGCCTCATCTCCATTACCATGTAGAACCATGAAATTCACCGTTCCGCCTGGTTATAGTTGTGTCTCCATTACCCTTCTAAATTCTGGAACTTGAACTTTTCACAATTTTTTAGCATGCTGGCAGCCTCGTTTGGAAGCTCGTGCCGGCAGCCCGGTTGGGCGGTCGTTAAAATAGCCCGGTCCTGGATTGGTTGCATGCAGTGATGTCACACTATCGTAAAACATGTTTTCCGTTCACTCTGGGCGGCCATTGCTTGCAGCGGACTTAAGGACTTACGAATATATTTCACAGTCAAACTTGGGATCCGGATTTAAATAGTATTTAAAACCATAATAAGAATAATTGTGGATGAAGTTGGAAAACCCAACTGAAAATAATTAAATAGAATCATCAAACCTGGTACAGTAATGCATTACATTAAAACACATTTACTGTATAGCCACGTTATGGGCAACCATTAGGTTGTGTTGTATTTGTTTACATAAACGAATTAGCTAGCAAATGTTTTAGCTAGCAAATGTTATCCTACTGTTGTCAATTGTAGAATGTTGTTGTTTTTCCATGTACGTATAGTTTTTTTGGACCTTGCAGTCCACATCGAGATATAACTCTGGCTTTTATTTTTTATAACTATACACACACACCAAGTTACATACATTACATGAAACAATTGTCAAATTAAGGCATTTATACTTTTCAGATGTCATTCCTAAACCTTCTGTCTCAGAAGCAGCTAGATGCTTGAATGGTGAAGCCACAGATCAGTGCCTCAGACACCCAGGGTCCATAAACACTCCTGCTTCCTCTGAGCTGCCAACTGTCCATCCTTTTGTGGTAAACCTATATTATTTTTCACCAATGTACAGTAGTCGGTGTATGCATAGGCTGTACTGATCCCCTGTGGTAATCAAACCCCCAAAACTTCAACTTGGATAATCCATAACATTAAGCAGACAGTCTAGATTCTGTCATATGAGTGTCTTGTCATTGTTTATATATATATAATTAATAATATTGGTACCCAATACCTTTATATGTACACTGGTCATTTTTGGGGGGATAAGTCAAACCAACCTGCTCTCACTGGCTTCTTTTATTTTTATTGTGAACTCTGTACCTTGCCATTTCTGTCCAGTACACAATATTACTTCTGTCCATATATATTCCCAGAAAAGACAAAACACACTCCAAGTACATATTGCAAGTACCGGAGCAATTTGAGGGAGAAAGATGCCACGTAACAATGAACATTTGAGGCCCATCATTTGAAAAAAGAACACCTATGTCAAGATGAGGCAGGAGTCCGTGCAGCAGAGATGTCCCAGACTTTCTTTTGTAACTGTGACAAACTTGGTCATTTTGTCAACATAATATACAATACTCAACACCAGCTGCCACATGTCATTAGAATAAACTGGCTTACTGTGTGGAAAGCATGAATGTTTATTTTATGTACTTACAATCCCTACAGATTATTACTGTTCATTTAATTAAACCTAAGACTAAACACTATTGCTTCTACACTCTTCTTATTTACACTTTTACATTCACTTAACTCACTCACTTGATTCTAGTAAGTTGGTGGATGATAATGCTAAATTTGCTTCAAGAGGTCAGCAGCAATTTAACTTTGAGCACATTGCCTCTTTGGTATTTTGGAGAGGTGTGCATCGTTTGCTAGGCGCACCAGTTTAGGAGAGCGCAGCCATGTCACTCATTGAAATGAATTGTTTTTTTGGGTGCAATGTCGCTCTTCCACCTCCCATTTGCATGTTCCTTAAGAGCTGACTATCCCTGCATGGTGAAAATAACAAACAGCATTATAAAGAACTGCCTATGTGGCATCAATGAGTAAGAATGATTTATTCTACTGTCAAAATATACAAAGTATAAGTAGGATAATTTAAGTTAAGTGTTTTGCAGCATTCAAGAAAAAAACTTCATGTATGATTCCTGACATGACTGATGTCCATCTCCACATGGCCACCTGTTGACAGACAAATAGTTCCCAAAATAATTTGTTTTAAACAGTCCAGAATATATCCCATTTTCATTTGGTTTCACTTGTTAAAATGCCAGTGAAGTTGGGCCAAAATTGTCACAGGTAGGTATAATGTAAAACATTTAGTATGTCTTTCATCTTTTCCTTGTCTCCTTAGGATGAACCAGGGGAGAAATAGGAAATCAGGCTTGGAATGTCAAAGAGTTAGCTCTTGGTCAAAGTGCTTTGTTGTTGATGGTGTTTGTGTTGCTGGACGTCTGTGAGAGGGAGGAAAGAAAATAAACTGTTCATTAGACATTAATAAATAGCCATTTTATATATTAGATCAGTGGGTCTCAACTCCCAGCCTGGAGACATTTAAGAATCCCTGCTTTCTATTGTATCTGGTAGTTAACCACATTCTTCTGGTGTACCTAGCCTAAATAAGTTCCTGATTATAGGGGCTGAAAGGAATGGACACAATCTCCTGAACGCACTGCATACTGTTATGTTGAAGATCTCACTGCATGTATTGTAATATATACTCTATAATGCACTACAGGCAGTGCCGGTCCTAGCACATTTGGTGCCCTAGGCAAGGTTCACCCCTGGCGCCCCCCAACCCACATACATCCTCTTAAAATCAAGTCTGCACGACAATGTGTTTAGACACAAACACACGTTAATTTATTATCTGGGAGCTAAATAATTACTTTAAGATGCAGTCAAATGTTGTGATATTCCTGTTAAATTAGATTAGATTCAACTTAATTGTAAATGAGCAAAGCACAGGTACAAAGCCACTGAAGTGCAAAAGAATAAGTTAAGTGCAAAAGTATAGTGATTTACATACATGCCAGGAAAGTGTTGTTGTAGTGATGATATATCCACAGTATGTACAGTGGACAGTTTATATGACACTATGTGAAATATATATATATTATATATATATTATTATATATATATTATTATATATATATATATATATATATATATATACAGAGAGGTAAACAGAGTTAGTATATTAATATGATACAGTACATAGTACTTAAATAAAATATTGCAGATGTAGCTTGTACAGTATTACAGCAAAGTATGAATTGTGCAGAAGTACGAAATGATATATCTTTGTTTTTAGCACTCTTCTCTTCTTGTTCTTTTTTCTGAATTGAGCACCTGATGGCTTATGCCTCTTCATCTTGAGCAGAGTTTATGACGCTTATAACGTGAGTTTTCGCTCGCTCCTGTGTAGTGGCGTGGCAGCGTTCTCTCCATTGAAAAACAATAGTGGCCAGCGCAAGGCGGTTTTACCGCAAATCTCGTGGGCGGCTAATTAAATCTGCTTACACGCCGCCCCGGAGAAAGACGAAGGTTTAAGAGTAGTGTGCATGATGTTGGTGTTGATCGCAGCATTAGTTCGGTTCAACATGCAATTAAGGCTTACCAGCAATTTCCACCAACTGCGGAACGGCTGCGGATCCGCTCCGGAACGGCGGCGGAGTCAGTAGGTTTCCATTAAAGTCAATGTTTGTATTTCCACTGACTGCGGAACGGCTGCGTTCCGACTCCGTCCCAGCTCCGGCGATCCGCAGCCCTGCGGAGCAGATACGCAGAGCTTCTATTTCTGCCGGATGCCGGAGAGCTC
>JACXGM010006633.1:0-32382 GCA_016801145.1 Umbra pygmaea | reverse complement strand
GGGGGGGGGGGGGGGGGGGGGGGCTTGGTGTAGCATCGGTTGTAGCCGATTAGCACACATTTTTATTTTTTTGTGTATACACTTGGATAAATGCAACATTGCATTCTCTGAAATTTACTCTGAAATTTACTATTGCTTTTTTCGGATGCATTGTTAGAAACTGCATTTTAAATTACATTAATCATTTATGTTATGTTTTTAAATACTAAATTAAAAATTGAATTTACTTTGGAGCACTCCTTTAAATTTTTAGTCTTTATTCCCTATGTAGCAATTCAGTTTAGGTCTGACAACATCTTTGTTTCCTAGTGATAATACTGAGGCAACAGGCTGATCCTGTATATGTGCACCGCACCCATTTATTTACTCTTAAGAAAACAACATACGGCCAGTCAATCTGGTATTTAAAGCAGCTCTGGAATCAGTTCCAAAACTTGTTTGATCCAGACATATTTCTCCACCTGGAACAACATGTATGTAATGTGTGATATATAGGAATGTCTATAGTTCTCTATCTATATGGGAATACAGAAAATATACTGAATTGATATTTATCCATGTACACATTTTCTTTAATGATAATGACATTTATTACCACTATCATTCATCATTTCATCAAAGATGTTAAATGACATTTTAGTCATTTAGTGGATGCTCTAATCCAGAGTGATTTACAGTGAATGCAGGGCCATCCCCTTTGAGCAATCAAGGGTAAAGTGCCTTGCTCAAGGACAAAACAACATTTGGCACAGTCACTGGTAACCTTCTGACTACAAATCTGACTCTCTTACCACTGAGCCATCTGACCTCATTATTAAATAATAACCACTAACCATGCATTGCCATCAATACATTCCCATATTAAAGGCAGTTATTTAAGTATGAGTAATAGCTACTTAATAACTGACCATAATAATGATAATGAGCAATGCCATATTTTAGGATTTAGAATACAGGCTAATGGTATGAACTTGCAGAAACACGATTTGCCAGTAAGCCACTGTAGTGTACAGAAGGAGTGTTGATTATTTAGGATGATGTCATTTGTTATATGGGTCCCACAGACAGAGGGGGTGAGCAAGCCAGTAAGGATCCACCGGCATCATGGCTTCCACATTGGAGAGGAAGTGATTTTAGCACACCCTAGAAGAAAGTAGCCATTCATTGTTAAAGATCGGAGCCCAGTCAACAATCTAGTGTCAGATTGGGACTGAGGGGCCGGGCCACCCTCTTTTCTCCATCATCGGCCGCCTCTGGAACGAGGATCTTAAGTGTTTTTATTGTTATTATCTGTAAATTGTGGAAGATGGCCGACCCGGCAGAGTGTACCATCAAAGTGATGTGCCGTTTCAGGCCCTTGAACAGTGCCGAGGTGGCTAGGGGGGACAAATACATACCCAAGTTTCAAGGGGAAGATCATGTGGTCCTTGGGGTAAGTCATTTTTCATATTTCATTTTCTGCAAACAAGTGCCCTCTATGACAGTCAGCGCTGCGCCATTGCATTGGTGAGTGTCAAACTAGAATTGCTAACAGCTAACGTTAGCTGGCTTGCTGGCTACCTGACCTGTCCACCAACATTATCAGATTTAGCACTAATGTTAGCTCACCCGGGCCCCACCATTATCACCGATCATAATATGGCAATATTTTTTGCTAATAAGCCAGCAAAAGCCAGCTACTCGACTGTTTTTTACATTTTTGGGAGTTAACTGTCGTCGTGATTAGCTAATCTCGTCGTGTCAGCTAGCTACAGTTGCACGTCAGCTGTCATTCAACAACAATGACAGCCAGGTGCTTGCTAACGCCTTAACTAGTCAGCTCGGCAGGTATTGGTAACTCTTGATCGCCAACGTAATTTGCCACACACAACGTTTGCTGAACATTGAGTTGAAAAAAGATGAACAACAACAGTAGTCATTCTCTATGCAACGTTATCGTTAAGAACTACTAACTGCTAACAGTCTACTTAGCTAGCTAGCTATACCGTACATGTAACTAGTTAGGTACATGTAGCTAACCTTAGCTTTTGAGGTTGGCAATAAAATGCCTAGTTACTGCAACGTACCATATTTGACTTACTTTAGCTAACGTTCGCTAAACTAGCATGACATTATTAATCAACACACATTCCAATTTATGAATACCCCTGGCTGTACTACAGTACAGTAGTTGTTTTAGTCAAAATACAGCACAAAACAGTACAACCCTCTGGGCATTACATGATTGACTGTTTCATGACCATTGGTTTAGAAATCAATTGTACCACGGCCACAGTGGTTAGGGAGGTAGGCTTGTAGTCAAAAGGTTGCCGGTTCGATTCCCTACCACGTCAAATGGCGTTGTATCCTTGGGCAACCCTTAGTTGGTTCAGGGGGAAGTCGCTGTATTTACAGCAAGTCACTCTGAATATGACTCTGCTGAATTAATAAAACATTTTATTCATTTATAACCTATTTATAAATTAGTATCTACATTCCACACTTTAAGCCCGCTACAATAGTTTTTTTATCCAACATGTTATAACTTGTGAGAGCAACATTGTAATTTCTTGGTCGTGTTCTTTGCTCCATTAGTATCCATTAGTTATCCATGAACATATCTGGTTACAGTTTCAGTATTAGTAAGTGGTTTCAGGTCATTTTAGTTTTGTTTGTTTTCTTTGACCTAATTAAAGTTGTCTTGTAATGTAAAACCTTTAATGTTTCTCAAATAGCCCTATTCCCTCTGCAGCACATTACTTTTCACCAGAGATTATGTGGTGGATATAGGGAATAGGATTTCATTTGGGACTCACCCTTGACACTTGATAAGGATAATGAAATGTTTGCCAGTCATCTATTACAAAAGAAGGAAATGCCTTCCACACAAAGCATTACATGTTGTGTGTTCACACATACAGCAATACTGGTCTTGCTTGCAAATATTAAGTATTAATAATACTATACTAATAAGTATTGTTTTCTCTAGACATAGTCTCTTCTTTACTAGATAATTAAGAAAATGGGTTAGAAAATAACTTGTCTATACAGCCATATTATGCCATCTTCCCGTATCTCAAACCAAGGCCCTTAACAATTAAGAACCACTCAAGAAAATAATTGATGTTTTATTGGGAATATAGAGCTTCAACTTTCATGATCAGTAACTCCATCCCTTTTGCTGAGAAAAAAAAACTGAACTACTGTATCCCTCAGATTGCCAATAAAACAATATACATGATCCTTCTGTTTCTCAAGGACTTTGTAACCCTTGACACACCTCAACAAAACCAACACAGTTAAGTCTATAAACATTTCTACCAACAGCAAAAGTTGTAGTTCAGTAACTTATTTGCACTGAGTATGCAAAAAACAGGCATAATTATGATGACAACTTGGCCACTTGCATGCTTAGTAAGCACTGCATTTTCATACAGGGTAGTTATGAGAGCTAACCCAAATTTGACATGTTTAGCATGTCTTTCACTTGCAAACGACAGTTGCACCAAGTGTTGCTTTGCTGAAATTTTCAGAGTAGTGACATCCCTTTCCTAGTCTATTATCTGTTACTTTTAGGATCAGAGCCTACCTGTACCTATCTCCATCCCATGAAACTCCAAATTTTAACCTGGCCCTTTTAAAAGCACACTGTGTAGAGTGAAAAAAGAACCACTTTCCCTTTCTGTGAGCAGCTTCCAAAAGCTGTGAAACATTTAGTTTCATGGTATTTAAAAAGTTGAAGACAGTTTAGATGGGACAAATATTTTCTACACCATGCACCATGCACAACCGGAGGCTGCAGTTTTAGGACCCCAGTTCTCGGACCGCAGATTCAGGACCCTAGTTTTTTGTGTCGATGCTTGAAACTTACACATTAATAACCATCCCATCTATAGACTTTTACTAATTTAGAGGTTTTTGTTAATTTAAATAAATATTATAGACAGTAGAACGATATGGTGAAATGATGTCCACTACGGATTAAAATATCCAGATATTTAGTTGGGGTTCACTTTTCACACAGTAGCATGTTAATATATTTTAGATGGGCTTAACAGCAAGGTTTTAGAGTGGTTAAGGTTAGGGTATGGGTAAGGTTTATGGATTTAGTGATAGAAAGTAAAAATCGCCTGTCTGTATCACGCTGCAATCTAGACACAAAAAACTAGGGTCCTGAAACTGTGGTCCTAGAACTGGGGTCCTAAAACTGCAGCCTCCGGGTGTGCAGGAATACCCTTCTCGTTTGAACAGGTATTTCGATGAATACGTGACGAGTTGTGCTTCCACAACATATTTAATATAATTTATGAATTATACGCCATGCTTTTTTTACTTACAGTTTAGGGAATCATTATCCCATATAAATAGTTTATTGGATTTCTAAAAGATCAAGGAATACAGTTTATATACAGTTTAATACAGTGTATGTAAGCTGGTCAGCAAGACATAGAAAGTAGTTCCATTGTTAGGGCTGAGATTCTAGAAATGGTACCTTTTTAAAGGCATAAAGTGTCCTCAAATACATTTGATGAATTATTGTACAACTAAACTTCTTCTTTTGTGCTGGTCAGACTGGAATCTAGCAGCACACATACTCTTGTGTAAACATCCACAGGCTGGACTGCCCCCCTGTGTAATCACGTTCTCTTTCTCCTGGCATCTAGCTATGCCACCTCCATAGAGTGTACGAGTCCTCTTGATAGTTGGTTTTGGTGGTGAAAGTTATTATTGTGATAATTTCACACCTACACTTATCCAGGGTGACCAGCTTTGACTTTGTTTTTTATTTTTAATATATATATTTTTTAGCTTCCACTTTCATCTTTGAATCAGTATATCCAGCAGTAAATGTACCGATTGAAAAAATAATATGCATATTTATTGACAAACGAGGCCACTTGAAAGATAATGCTCTGTATTCTAGTTGTACTTTTAACCATCAATCTTATTAGTCTATATGCTAATTTACATAATTTAGTAAAAATTATTGGCCCAGACATCCAAATCCTATTTTGGGTAAAAGACTGCATCACGTGTCAGGCAATGTGAGAGCCTTCAAACAGCTGAAACGTGGTTTAATTAACCCAGTCTTTATCAGTTTCAGATGCTATGGCACGTTGTAAACTGTTTTGATGGCCATGAATAACTGTCACGTTAATTGAAGTGTTCTTTTCAAACAAGTGTTTAGGAAACATTAGGCAGGATATAAGCATGTCGCCACATTGCATCGTGAGCTGGAGGCATTTATGCATTTTAAAACCTTATCGAATAAATACTTTGTGACACCTATTCAGTTATCTTTAAATTATGATGCATGTCGCCACTTTGCATGTAGCTATTGAAACGTGGAGGTTATTTTTGTAAAAAAATAAATAAATGAATAAAAAATCCTCATGTACGGTACCATTGAAACAAGCATTTCTCTCTGGTTCTGTTTTTATTAGGAGGATTAGCATGCTTTTAAAATGACCTAAGTATGATTTGTTTAGTTTCGAGAGCTTAATGAGAACACAATTTATAGGTCCACTACATTTCTGTATTCTGGGACCATATTTAACCAGGTCCTGAATAAAATACTCCTATATGTTGAACTACTTATGACCTGAGTGTCTTCTGTCCAGAAGACGGCAGAGAACCTCAACCTCTCAGACAGGCAAACATCACTAGAATGTATCGTAGACCTGCCTTGTTCCAGTGTGGTCTTGGCAGTGGAGCTGAAAACGACTGAAACTGACAGTGTTTCATCCAGTACCACGTGAGGCAGAGGGAGACCGTCTGATTCTCCAGATAGTCAAATGCGTGGCTTAATTATTTATGCTTCCATTACTGCCCGTCACTTGTTCTGGGTAGAGCAAAATATAGTGTGCCTTCCAGGGTATGATGCTGTCACATTCACTTTCAGCATCTCCACACACACACAGACACACACACACACACACACACACACACACACACACACACACACACACACACACACACACACACACACGTGATTGTTCTACTTTTAGCTGCAGCAGTAGAAACAGAAAAAATGATTTAGCCAAATATATTGACACACTTTCACTTATCATGTAAATAATAAATAATTCTCTAGGGTATTAAGTAATGAAACAAATACATTGGGTCTCAAACACCATATTATGGACATTTACTGTTGCAGAAAGAGTTACCTTAAGTTGAACCTTTTTGTGTAGAAATCAAATTACATACATCCAGGAGCATGTATCTGGTTGTGTAGCCTTTGACAAAGGTACCTGCAGACATATTCTGTGTTGTAGCAATCTGCTAGCTTGCTAACTTGTCGTAGGCAGATCTCTAAGCAGGGGTTGACAGTAACTTTATTGGCCACTTCAAGGGTTTACTTGTCAGGTAGCAAAAACAACTTGTCCGAAGCAGACTTTTGAAATGTTGTGATTAACAATTCATGTCTTAATTCCAGGAAACAAGCAATAAATATCTCCCTGTGTCAAATAGAAACCAGGGAATTATTATTATTATTATATATTTTTTTGCGGTTTTCATCCCTTCCCAATTCCCACTAACTGCATTATCGGCAGCTCCGCATCTCCTTGGACAGATCTGTGGGATGGCAACCACATTTCGCCCGAGCCGCCAATAATTTTTTGCACTGTTCACTCAACATGGAACAGGATGATTACGTTTACTAACTATACTTACACAATTAAATTTACAAGCGCCCAATCTGAACAAAAGGAGTCCCTGGATAGCGAAGTGGCAGGATAATCTGTTTTATCTAACCCAAATCACAGGCAGCACTATGCCAATTTGTGCTGCTTCGTGCAAGAGGCCCGGGGAAAGTCGGAGAACTCATGGTCAGGCTCGAACCAAAACCAGGGAATTTATGGTAAAACAGTACATTTTAATTTGTACACAGGGAGGTATTTTTGTGATGCACCAAGGCCATCGTCCAGAGAATTAAGGCCATCTAGCAAAAATAGCAAACTCAATTTCTCTTAAAAGCACCAATTCAATTCATTGTGAAGTGCCATAACATTTACAACATGGCCTAAAACTAACATTTTGGTCACACTCTGGTGGGTAGAATAAAAATATACCACTCACTTAGATTATTTAGCTAATATGTTTGCCAAAAGTTTTTAAATAAAGTATGTATTTTGAGTTAGAAATAACATGGCATACTGCTGCATTTTTTTATCACTTTTGTGACCGAGACATAAGATGTGACAAGTCTTATTTACAGATTTAAGGTTACCATGGTAACAGGGTAACTTTGTAGGGGAGAATATATGTCAATTGCGATATTGAATCTGATTTATTTTTGAGCAGTTCAAAATCTTTATAACATTAATGCATGTAAATAAAACAGTCAGAAATTGAGGAACATGGTATTAAGTCTCACTATATAAAAATACACTGGCGCAATGCTTTTAAATTAGTTGTTTCTCTTCTCTGACACTGATTCAATTTCAGACACCGTTGTTGTCACCCGCATTTGAATAAAAGACGTAATGTTTTGTCCAGCTATTAAACGTCAGAATTACTTCGAATTTTGCTATGGTAGATTAGGTGTATGCAATAAATTAAAAACTTTTTGTGCTTACTTTTAAACTACTTTTCTAATGAAGTATTAACAGCAAATGAGCACTTGCAGTGTGTAAACAGAGGTGTACTGTATGTGTGAGTGCTACTGTTAACTAGCCATCACGTACTAAGTCTGAAAGAACAATAACATGTATGAGAACATAAAGCTAGGGCACACGTGACACACCGATTTCAAACATCACAAGGAACCCATTGCAGATTAATTAATTTAGCTCAATCTCTTTAGTAATTTACACTTGTCCCTCAGACAAGTGTAGTCTACATTCTAGTGGTCTACATTCGTCCGCCAATTATTTTTACTTGTCCCGGAAAAGCGGCCAAGCATTAATGTCAATCCCTGCCTAAGGTAACAGTTGAAATAGCCATTTGGTGGCTCTAAATTTTGAGATGCCACAAGTATCTCACAAGTAGTTGAGATACTACATTAAGCTAATGAGGGCTACAAGGACCATTTGTTTGTATGCCTTAGACAACTTTTAAGGGCAAAGTCTCAAAAATAAAATGGATTCTGCAATCGTTTCTGCACTGTGATTATACCGTAACAATGTGGATTGAACTTGTGAATGAGTTATAATTCAAGGGTGTGTTTGGCCATCAGTGTAGGAAGAAAGTAAACCAGAGACCAAGATGTTTTAGGATGGCTTGGGAAGAGTAGATCATGGAGGGAGAACAGAGATGCTTCAACTAGGATTTGATTTGAGTCTGTATACTGTAGTCACCATTACCACAGTGTGCTAAGCAGATATAATCTGTGTAGAAACAAGTCAAACTTAATAAAGCACTTGTTATATCTGCTTCGCCTAGACACCCCTGTGGCCGTTTATTTTGCGGTCTGGGTGATCTTGGATTTATCACTGGCCTATTCAGTAGAAATGTTCACTTTCAAAACCAAATCTGATTTTCCAAAGGCTTATTTAATAACCAGCTCTATTAGGCATACTCATTACAGAGATTGCTTAAAGATTGTAGAACAATGATTTCACTGTTTCCTTATCACTTAGCTAGTAGTCATATTTTCACTTACAGCTCCATACTAGTTACTTAAAGACTTACAAGGACTTTACACTCACTAACAGTGAGAACAGGTCCATCTTTATGGGTCAGTACCTCAGTCTGATATTGAGGACAGGTCCGTCTGTATTGGTCAGTACCTCAGTCAGATATTGAGGACAGATCAGTCTTTGTGGATCAGTACCTCAGTCTAATATTGAGGACAGGTCCGTCTTTATTGGTCAGTACCTCAGTCTGACAGTGAGGACAGGTCCGTCTTTATGGGTCAGTACCTCAGTCTAATATTGAGGACAGGTCCGTCTGTATTGGTCAGTACCTCAGTCTAATATTGAGGACAGATCAGTCTTTGTGGGTCAGTACCTCAGTCTAATATTGAGGACAGGTCCGTCTTTATGGGTCAGTACCTCAGTCTAATATTGAGGACAGATCCGCCTTTGTGGGTCAGTACCACAGACTAACAGTGAGGACAGGTCCGTCTTTATTGGTCAGTACCTCATTCTGACAGTGAGGACAGGTCCGTCTTTAACTTTTCTGAAGGAGGGGTGGTGTTTTACCATTGGATGTTGTTTTTCAACTTGATAATGACTGCAGTTAAACTATGATGGCCTGACAGACTCACATCAGGCCAATCGTCTAATGTGAAGTGTCTGTCAGTGGGTAATGCCCACCTGGCGGGTGGGAAAGTGAAAAGCTTTAGTCAGACTGAAATGTTCTATAAAACGTATTCTCTTATATGTTTCTCTTTTAATTTCTGGTTTCACAGAGCAAACCGTTCCAGTTTGACAGAGTGTTCCAGCCCAACACAACACAGGTGCAGGTGTACAACGCCTGTGCCCAGAAGATTGTTAAAGGTGAGCCCCAAACACAGTTCTTTATATACTATAATGACTCTGTGTTTGCTCAAACTCAGGGAGAATATGTCATTATAATGAGGATGTACTCAGCAGTGGCTACGTCCTTACATCCAGGATGTTATTTAAACCAGCGGCGACTATGTTCTTACATCCAGGATGTTAATTAACCCAGCGGCGACTATGTTCTTACATCCAGGATGTTAGTCACCGCTGGGATAATTAACATCCTGGATGTAAAAACATAGTCACCGCTGGGATGATTGTGTTCTTACATCCAGGATGTTAATGAACTTAGCAGCGACTATGGTCTCACATCCAGGATGTTAATTAAACCAGCGGCGACTATGGTCTCACATCCAGGATGTTAATTAACTTAGCGGCGACTATGGTCTCACATCCAGGATGTTAATTAAACCAGCGGCGACTATGGTCTCACTTCCAGGATGTTAATTAAACCAGCGGCGACTATGGTCTCACATCCAGGATGTTAATTAAACCAGCGGAGACTATGTTCTTACATCCAGGATGTTAATTAACCCAGTGGCGACTATGTTCTTACATTCAGGATGTTAATTAAACCAGCGGAGACTATGTTCTTACATCCAGGATGTTAATTAACCCAGTGGCGACTATGTTCTTACATCCAGGATGTTAATTAACTTAGCGGGGACTATGGTCTCACATCCAGGATGTTAATTAACCCAGCAGTGACTATGTTCTTACATCCAGGATGTAGATTATAATTTTTTTGTATTACTGTGTGTGTATGTGCCCAGTCGTGTGTAGAAGACACATTTCCGTTTCCTATTAAATTTTATTTTATTCGTCCTGATACAGATGTTTTGGAAGGGTACAATGGGACTATATTTGCTTATGGACAGACATCATCCGGCAAAACTCACACTATGGAGGGTAACCTCCATGATCCAGATGGGGCAGGAATCATCCCTAGGATAGTTCAGGACATTTTTAACTACATCTACTCCATGGATGAGAACCTAGAGTTCCATATCAAGGTAGGTCAAAATCATCCCTTGAATTGCATTCTAAGTGTTGTCTTTTGTAATGTACTACTAATGACCAAGACCGAAACACTTCTGGTCAGAAGTACTACACCATGTAGTGACTAGAATACTATTTAAAACACTCTGCAACTAGACCCAGTCTTCCTTTTTGCTAATGACAGCTTCGTAACTTTGAGTGATTGAAGCTTTTTTAAAGACATTCTGTAGCACCAGTCCACCTGGCAGGTTTGTTAAACCCATCGATGTCCCTCTGGGATGACTGCTAATGGGTGCGCTTTTCTTTCAGGTTTCATATTTTGAAATTTACTTGGACAAGATCCGGGACCTCTTGGATGGTAAGTCCCAGGTAGAGAGGACCCTAACTGGGCCCCAGCTGGTCCCCCCAGGCTCTCTGTAGATACTGTTGGTAGTGTGGTGCCCCTCCTCTGGGACCATAGCAGTAGTGTGGGTAATTGGCTCATTTACATAACGATCTGCTAAACGGCTATATAGAGCAGATGTAATTAATGAAACGATTCATGTAGAAACAGGAGAAGGTAAAACATTTTGCTAATATTAGAATGAGTGATTTTTTTGACTGAAAAGAACAAATTTCTCTATATTGATCTGAAAGTCTCTGCAACTGCAATTATGCAAATTCTCCTCATCTATATGGAACGTGATTTTTCTTCACATATGAAATAGTACTTAAATAGCTAATGAATTCTCTGTGTTTTAGCATTCTACTCTGTATTCAGAACCAGACATTGACTTGAATGCTTTGCATTTCCTTTCTTCTGTCTTTAGTGTCAAAGACCAACCTGTCAGTTCATGAAGACAAAAACCGAGTTCCCTATGTCAAGGTGTGCCTTTTAACCGAGGGATTAACTGTCCTCAGCTCATTACACAATACACTGTCAAAGCCTGAGTCCTCTCTGCATGAAAGTTTCCACTAAACATATATATTAATAAAGTGTTGCTACACTAGGAATAAATGGGTGGCACTGTCACACTATATGTTGGTTGTCCCCAGGGGTGCACAGAGAGATTTGTCTGCAGCCCAGAAGAAGTCATGGACACTATTGATGAAGGAAAATCGAACAGACATGTAGCAGTGACAAGTAAGACGCCACAATACTGCATATAACCCTATGCCCTTTCAAGTGCACTTACTTTGACCTGCTCTTTGGCCTTGGTCAAAATTAGTGCACTACGAAAGGATCAGAGAGCCATTTGGGATTCCAAGCACCCTAAACCTCAGTTGGCCATTATCCATTTCAGTGCCATATTCTTCCTCAGAATGTACTGCTATCTGATATATCCCTGTCAACTGAAAAGGTCATGGGTTTCTTTTGTTCAGATTAAGAAATGGTTTTACACGTTCGGCGGTTTCTCACGCTAGCCTGAATCCAGGTCTGTTTCTTGCTCTCGCCAACTCCTCGCTCATTGTCGAGGAAAACGTACAGCGTAACAACCCGCAAGGAGTTGGCCAGAGAGATGAAATCCATCTGGCACCCAGGCTATTCTCACACCTATCATAGCTCTGGTTACTGTAACTGACTCATCACTGAACTGTAACCAGGTGATTGTATGCAACATCACATTACATGTATACTGTTTAGTGTGTGTGTGTGTGCGTGCGTGTGTGCCTGCGTGCATCTGTTGGTGTTGGTGGACATCTCAGATCCAATTGAACCCTTTCCACTTTAGTTGTGCACTACATTTGAGGCCTGTGGCCTATTTAGGGAATAGGGTGCCAATGGAGGCGCCACCTGTGTCTATATGTAATATGTAATACTGCCTGTCAAGGGCTGATCCCAGACCTGTTGTCCTTCTGCAGACATGAACGAGCACAGCTCCAGGAGTCATAGTATCTTCCAGATCAACGTGAAGCAAGAGAACACGGCCACAGAGCAAAAGCTCAGCGGGAAGCTGTACCTGGTAGATCTGGCTGGGAGTGAAAAGGTATTTCAAGCACACGCACGCCTCAGTTAATGTGGTCGTGTTAGTAGTAATTTAGGGAGTGAAAAGGTACTTCAAGCACGCGCACGCCTCAGTTAATGTGTTCGTGTTAGTAGTGATTTAGGAAGTGAAAAGGTACTTCAAGCACGCGCACGCCTCAGTTAATGTGTTCGTGTTAGTAGTAATTTAGGGAGTGAAAAGGTACTTCAAGCACGCGCACGCCTCAGTTAATGTGTTTGTGTTAGTAGTGATTTAGTGAGTGAAAAGGTACTTCAAGCACGCGCACGCCTCAGTTAATGTGTTCGTGTTAGTAGTGATTTAGGGAGTGAAAAGGTACTTCTAGCACGCGCACGCCTCAGTTATTGTGTTCGTGTTAGTAGTGATTTAGGGAGTGAAAAGTTACAGTGGTAGATATGAGACGTAGCAATGTCCTGATCTGACCTGAGCTGGCAGTTCAACTGAGTTCAACTGAGCTGGCAGTTCAACAGTTTCAATGTACATCCACATCAATCAGTGCCTGTTTGTCTCTCCTTTTCAGGTCAGCAAGACGGGCGCAGAAGGTGCTGTGCTGGATGAGGCCAAGAACATCAACAAGTCTCTGTCATCGCTGGGAAACGTCATCTCCGCTCTGGCTGAAGGATCAGTTAGTACTCCTTTATGATAGATATTTGTTGGTGTAATGGGCAATGTATGAATAACAAACCCGTATTTATAGGGAGACTCAACAGTACCTGCATTACTACCAAACACTTAGGGACATTTATTAGGAGCTTAATGGCCCATGTATTACTACCAAACCACTTAAGGATGCATGATGAATGAAAATCTATCTGCAGTTTTAAAGAAACATTTGGCAATAAAATTGAATACACCACAGATACAGACCTGTGAATCATCAGAAGTTACATTACCTACGTGCTGTTGAAATTGCCGTGAGGGTTAATAAAGTGACTTGAGCCTTTTACGATAATTATTGCTATAAACCTGCCAGTCTTGTGTTGCTACATATTTAAAGGAGGGGCAACCTTTCTGTTGCTTCTTTGCGTTTCCGTCAAGCGTCGGTGGCAGAAGTGCTATGGTGATGTGGTTGTAGAGATTAACACACATAAAGTGTTTGCTGCTGTATGACTACAGAGCCTACTGTTCGTGTCAGCATGAAGTCTCTAGTCTTAACAGATTAGCCTACTATGTTTTCACCTTTGATATGAGCTGCTCAACAACTACACCACACAGCTTAGGCCTGTAACTAGTATATTATATGTACTCAGTTTCAATGTACAGACCGATCTGACATGGCTGATACCAAGTGTACTATTACAACATTATGTTTTTGTTTTTTCTTTGGAATCCATGAATGTAATTATTGTTGTTTCCCTTTTCATTAATCTTCTTTGTTTCTTTGGTCTGCTTGGTTTAGGGCTATATCCCATACAGAGATAGTAAAATGACCAGAATCCTTCAGGACTCTCTGGGTGGAAACTGTAGGACAACCATCGTCATCTGTGCTTCTCCATCTGCATACAACGAGTCAGAGACCAAGTCCACGCTCATGTTCGGCCAGAGGTGGGCTCACTAGCTCTTAAAGGCTTACTTCACTCAAACGTGTATATTCGTCAGTTTTCGCAAACCCTCCAAGTGTACATTTGTCAGTTTTGGGTATTTCCTAATTAAGACCAAAATTACCTACTATAGAAAGTTCATAACTAACAAGTGATCAATTAAATGAAAAAAATAATTATGATTATTGGTTAGTTAACTACCCTCACCTGGTAATTTAGGTTTTATTTAGGAATGTCCCAAAACTGGTGAACCCAATTGAGTACTTGTACTTTGTACTTCTTACAACTCTGCTTAAAAGACCCTCCAGAAAATGAGTTTACCATGAGTTTTTTAAGATGCTGGATTATAACGGAGGTAATTGTTTGGTCCGTGTGTCTCCAGAGCCAAGACCATTAAGAACACAGTGTGTGTGAATGTAGAGCTGACAGCAGAGCAGTGGAAGAAGAAGTATGAACGTGAGAAAGAGAAGGGCAAGGCGCTGAGGAACACCATTACCTGGCTGGAGAACGAACTCAACCGCTGGAGGAACGGTAGGGAGCACAGGACATAGAACCTTAATAGAACCTGGACAGATCGTAGGGCTCTGGTTGGAAGAAGCAGTAAATACTCTGTTGTAAACAGTTACTACAGTTTGTCTTAATGAGGAGAACCATTGGTGTCCTACGAGAACTACAAGAGCCGTGTTCATTAAAGACCCTTGAGGATCTC
This sequence comes from Umbra pygmaea, assembly GCA_016801145.1. Lineage (NCBI taxonomy): Eukaryota > Metazoa > Chordata > Actinopteri > Esociformes > Umbridae > Umbra > Umbra pygmaea. Next base: position 17,720 of record JACXGM010006633.1, on the reverse strand, counting down.
TGTAGCATGAGGTTCTGTGTAGCCAGAGGTGCTCTGTAGCCTTTGGGAATTGAAACTTTGTTAATTGTGTTGTCTTAAAGCACTGACTAGTTTGTTCTCACAACTACTGAGTTTAGTGGTTCTCCACCTAGCTATCTTAAGCTATATGCATTATTTATGCATATATGTGATCCACCTACATGTCGATTCAGGCCCACTCAGTTGGAAGAGCTTGTCCTGGACAGACAGTAGTTCTCAAGAGAGCCTGTCACTCTGTCACTTGACTGCCGCTGCTCTTCGGATTAGCTGTTCTTTATTATGTGTTTGTTGAGACTTTGGACTTTTTTCCTTGATTTGAATGTTTGACTGCTCCAACACGACGACCCACACATTGCCTCTGATTATCCCTTCAAGCTGGTTTAACGGCCTAATGCGAGTTTTCTGTCATTCGTCTTCCATAATTTAATACTATCGGCGGTCGGTTCATACGTAAGTCTTGGCTGAGGTGGTCTTAGAAAGGGTTGTCTTTTACATATACTTGCGTTGAGAAGTGGCTTAGTTGCTCGGTGTGCTGGCTAACACGGTTTTATAATCTGGTTAATCCTTCCGCGAGTATACGCAGCAGTAGGATGCTTTTCCGTTTGATGCTCATCGTGGATCTTTTTTATGCTTTTACTGACTTTTTACGGTGTCCCAGGTCTCTTTTTTTGCCCTCTGGCATGTGGTTTTATAATGTTTTTTATTTGCCTCTCCATTTGTATCATCTAAACCCAAAAGCCCGGCTAAAATTGCCTACCAGATTCTACAATCACTGTGTTGCTCTTGGAATTGCTCGCCGGCCTCACTATATACACCAAGGTTCCCGTCGCAAACAGTGTGTTCCTCTCACCGACTGATACAAAAAAATGTCATGAATGGAAATGTCAATTTTGTCTTTCTCCGTGGTCTAAAAAATTCTTCATCAAGGGCAGTACTGGACATTGCTAGGGCTTTTTCAAATTAAATCTTCCTTTTAAACAACTTTTTAACTTCTCATGCCTTGGACGTCTTATTTGTGTCTGAAACATGGTTAAAAAATGGTGAAGAGTCGTCTCTTAATGAGCTATCCCCATCTGACTGCTCTTTCTATAACATCCCTAGGCCAAGTGAAGGTGGTGGTGGCTTAGCCACGATCTTTAAAGACTCATTCAAATGCGGACTTATGCTTATAGATGCCTTTTCTAGTTTTGAGGCACAGCTCCTAGAAATTGAGCTAAATAGCCCCCTACTCTGTGTTTTGGTGTATAAACCTCCTGAAGTTAATATAGACTTTATTCACGAGTTTTCTGTCAAATCTCATTGTGACAAGCTGTTGGTTTTGGGGGATTTCAACATCCATGTCTGCTGTCCATCTAAACCGATGGTAAAAAACTTTTTGAACCTCGTGGACTCACTCAATTTTTCTTACTCGTACTCTCAGACAAGAGTGCAGGAAGGCTGAGCGGAAGTAGAAAGGGGATGGGCTACAAGTCTCCTACCAAATTTTGAAAGACCGCTTAACAGTCTATCAAAACTCTGTTAGTGAGGCAAAATCTAAATATTTTTCAAACTTGATTGCAAAAAATGCCAATAGGCCAAAAGTTTGTTTCAAAAACATACATTCAGTTCTTAATCCTGTGATTTGTTCAGTTTCAGAAGTGAATCTTGAGATGTGCACACAGTTTCCTGAATTTTTTTTGTTTAGAAATACAGTATATTAGATCACACCTCTCTCCTTTTCACATGGATAACTCTAAATTGGTCCCTACATTCAGTAGTTTTACAAACTTTCAACCAGTGTCTTCATCTCAATTACTTAAAATAATTTCTCAGATGAAACCCACTTTCTGTCAATCAGATGTATTGCCTGGATGTATGTTTAGAGAGGTTATAGACACAACCTGCCTCATCCTCTTAGCTATAATAAATAGCTTGTTAATAAATGTGGTTTTTCCAGAAAGTTTTAAACTTGCTATCATACAGCCCCTATTAAAAAGACATCACCTTGACCATACCGTGCATAACAACTACCGGCCTATCTCTAAACTCTCATTAATTTAAAAGATTTTGTCAAAAGCTTCAGTTACAGTTTTCCTAATACCTGGAAACGTTTAAGATTCTAGACCCATTTCAATCTGGCTTTAGAACGCTGCATAGCACTGAATCAGCACTGCTGAAGGTTTCTAATGTATATATCTTCCAATAAAACCAGGAAATGACCTTTCATTAGACAACCTCTCCACATGCCTCAACAAAGTGAAGACCTGGATGACTAATAACTCACTGAAACTGAATAAAAAATAAAACCGAAGTGCTTCCATTGGGCCCTGCTGCTACCAACAACTCCATTAAAACACAGCTAGGTCTCTAAAATAACAACCTACCTAATCATGCAAAAAATCTTGGAGTAATTCTCTGTATGTTGGCCTACCTCACACTATGCTGTCTTGGTTACAGATGGTTTAAAATTCAGCAGCCAGATTGTTAACAGGAACTAAGAAAAGGGATCATATCTCCCCTGTTTTTTCCTCATTGCATTGGCTACCAATAACATTTAGAGTCAACTTTAAGATACTACTTTTTGCTTACAAGGCTCTACATAATTCGGCCACAGATTATATTTGTGATCTTATTAGGCCATACACAGCCTCTAGGTAACCAAGATCTTGTGATCAGTCACTTCTATCTGTCCCTTGCTGTCGGTGTAAATCAAAAGGTGATCAAGCTTTCTCAGTAGTCACCCCAGAACTCTGGAACAATTTACCTTTAGACATCAGGACATCTCTGGTTGCTTTTAAATCTATTTAATCTAATTTACTGTCTTGCATTCCAGTAATGTTGTATTTTAAATTAGTCTGTGTTCTACAATATGTCTATATGTGTATATATACTGAATTATTTTTTTTAACAATATATTATTTTACTGTAAAGCACTTTGGATCAACTACGGTTGTGTTAAACTTGTGCTCTAAAAATAAACCTGACTTAACTTGACTATGAATGGCTCTGGATAAGTGTGTCTGGTAGATTACTAAAATGTCTGTCCTGGGCTGTTCTTCCCCAGTACAGGTTATAAGATCAGCTACCCTTCTTAGCCTTAAACATTAGTGGGCGAAATGCAAAAGTGATCCAATGTCAGCGTCTTGTCTAGTCGTCGTTTGTCCTTCCCATTGTCTCAGCTCTTTTTGTGACACCCCTGCAGGTGAGAGTGTGCCAGTGGACGAGCAGTTTGACAAGGAGAAGGCCCAGGCTGAGGTTCTGGCGCTGGACAATGTCCCCAATGACAAGCCAGCCTCCACCCCCAACATGCCCCAGCTTCGTCTGACCGACGCAGAGAAGGACAAGTGTGAGGTGGAGCTGGCCAAGCTGTACAAGCAGCTTGATGACAAGGTAAGAGACCTGCCTCTACAGACACCTGACAGACCACTAGCCACATTCTTTAAACATAGGCACTGAGTGTAATAGAGTACACATGATGGAACAGTCCAGTAGTTAATTCATAGAGAGTATACGTAAACCTCCAGCGTTTGACAGTAGGCTGTACTCAAGTGTGGCCAAAATATAATGGAACATTCTACTTTCAACAAACAGTTGAAGCCTTGTTTGAACTGAATGTGTTTGTTTCCAGGATGATGAGATCAACCAGCAGAGCCAGCTGGCTGAGAAGCTCAAGCAGCAGATGTTGGATCAGGAGGAGGTGAGCGCCGGCTGCTCCCGTGATCTATTCCCTTTGTTCTGCACTACTCTGATCTACAGTGCTATCGGGGTGATCCTTAGAGCTGATTCAAAACACGCATCTCCTTTTGTAGCTGTTGGCGTCGTCGCGGCGTGACCACGACAACCTGCAGTCGGAGTTAAACCGCCTGCAGGCTGAAAATGAGGCCTCCAAGGATGAGGTGAAGGAGGTTCTGCAGGCCTTGGAGGAGCTGGCGGTGAACTACGATCAGAAGAGTCAGGAGGTGGAGGACAAGACCAAGGAGTTTGAGATGCTCAGCGAAGAGCTCAACCAGAAATCTGTGAGACCACGTCCTTCACGGCCCCTGCTTCTAGCAGAGCTCTGTGTCCTTCCAGGACCGGCGTGATGTTCAGTCAGTCAAAGCTCTTTCTTCCCTTCCCCTCCAGAGCACCTTGACGTCCATCGACTCTGAACTGCAAAAGCTGAAGGAGATGAGCAACCACCAGAAGAAGAGGGTCTCTGAGATGATGTCATCGCTGCTCAAAGACCTGGCAGAGATTGGCATTGCCGTGGGCAGCAACGACATTAAGGTAAAAAGTGACACCTGACAGAATGATATTCCTGAGACGGCTAACGCTATCGTCAACTGTAGGACGTATTTAAAGTCGGTTTCTACCCAACAAGAGATTGGGCATGACTTTTCGACAACTGTAGGAGGACATTTAATGTCAGTTTCTCTTCAACTAGCGCTACTCCCAACCAATTATTTCTATTTATTCCTAAAGCATTTTCATTTATTTTACATGATCAGTAACTAACACTGTCCTTCGCCCTAGCAACACGAGGGCAGCGGTCAAATCGACGAGGAGTTTACGGTGGCTCGTCTGTACATCAGCAAGTTGAAGTCTGAGGTGAAGACCATGGCAAAACGCTGTAAGCAGCTGGAAAGCACCCAGTCAGAGAGCAACAAAAAGATGGACGAAAACGACAAGGAGTTGGCTGCCTGTCAGCTGAGAATCCAACAGGTAACATCGTAACACACTCAGTTTTACCAACCGAACGTTCCCCTGAGGTTTGGCTTTACAATGACAATGGAGCGTTCCTGTTCCCATCTAACCTGAATAACGTCTCTGATAGCACATTGGTTATTTCCCATGCAGCACGAGGCTAAGATCAAGTCTCTGTCAGAGTACCTTCAGAACGTGGAACAGAAGAAGAGACAGCTGGAGGAGAATGTTGACTCTCTGAATGAGGAACTGGTCAAAATCAGCGCCCAGGGTACAACACACACACACACACAGTTATAGTGCACACAACGGGGCTATGAACAGAACACCAATTCTTAAATATTTATTAAAAACAGCTCTAACACCTAAAGTGCACCCTGGTGATAGTCAAATACTTTTTTTTCTTTTGCAGAGAAAGTCACTGCCATGGAGAAGGAGAACGAGATCCAATCTGCCAATGAAGTGAAGGTATGTCAACTGCTGTTATTGAGGGCAAGTCCTAGAGCAAGGAGGGCTAAGTTATTTGCTCAAGGACAGGATAACAGATTTATAACCTTGTTCTAAAATTTTAATTGAGCAGCCCCCATTACTGGTCAGATGCTCTGTCCACTAGCCCACCTGGCAAAGCAGGGCAACGAAGTACTGATATGTGATACGTGTACGCTCAGGGCCTTGGAGTGTTGACATCGAGCAGAGTATCGGTGGTTGTTAACCTGTTCATGCGTCTCACACCAGGAAGCCGTGGAGAAGCAGATCGCTGGTCACCGTGACGCCCACCACAAACAGATCAGCAGCCTGAGAGACGAGCTGGACAACAAGGAACACGTGATCACTGAGCTGCAGGAGTAAGGCGCCACACGTCATCCCCTGTGCTTATGACGGTCCCTCCTGCTAGAGTGTTTTTACAGTGTTGTCGTGTTTCTCTTTTTAACAGTCTGAACCAGAAGATCATGCTGGAACAGGAGCGTCTAAGGGTGGAGCACGAGAAACTCAAGTCCACCGACCTCGAGAAGAGCCGGAAGCTTCACGAGCTCACGTACGTCACGCCTGCCGACAGTGAACGTGTCTAGTGTTCGATGATCAAGTTGCGTTTACACCGATGTGGATCTCTAGGACCCACAGTTCGTGTAAAGTGTTTATTATAGTTGTACGTGATCAGCACGTCTTGACTGGGGTTGTGCGTTGATTGATGTGTTGCAGGGTTATGCAAGACCGGCGAGAGCAGGCCAGACAAGATCTAAAAGGTTTGGAGGAGACAGTGGTAGGTTACCCTCTGAATAGATACTGATATACAGCATACTGGCCCCTGAAAGGTCATGGATTAGATTTATTCAAATGTACAACTTATTTTACAATGTTATGAATTGTTTGAATCATTTGCGCGAAAGGTAAGGGGAATTTATGTTTGCGTTCCCTCCGCTGCTACCCAGGCTAAGGAGCTCCAGACTCTGCACAACCTCCGGAAGCTTTTCGTCCAGGACCTGGCTACACGAGTGAAGAAGAGTGCTGAAATGGACTCCGACGATACAGGAGGCAGCGCTGCACAGAAACAGAAGATCTCCTTTCTGGAGAACAACTTGGAGCAGCTTACGAAAGTTCACAAACAGGTCCGTACTGCCATCGAATAACATCCGCGAACAAATTTACCTCTTTTAGAGACGGCTGGATTGACAAGCTTTTCTGTGTTTCCTTCTTCCTCGTCCTCCCTCGCCAGTTGGTGCGTGATAACGCAGACCTGCGCTGTGAGCTCCCTAAACTGGAGAAGCGTCTGCGCGCTACGGCTGAGCGGGTCAAGGCTCTGGAGTCGGCACTGAAGGAGGCGAAAGAGAACGCCGCACGCGATCGCAAGCGCTACCAGCTGGAGGTGGACCGGATCAAAGAAGCTGTGAGGGCCAAGAACATGGCCAGGAGGGGTCACTCCGCTCAGATCGGTAAGGAGGAAAAAACACACAGGTTTCTGACAAATAACGTCATCTCAGCCTTCTGTAATTGTAATAGTTATCCTAAAAGTTGGAAATGAGGTGTATTGTTTTGGTTTATGATCTTTCGAAACATTTTTTAACTGTATCATGCTTTTAAATAATTACAAATGCCATAACACTTTCTTCATTAAAAGATTCTACTAACTATTTTTTTCTCTACCCTATCCACAGCCAAACCCATCCGCCCCGGCCAGCCCCCAGTGGCGTCGCCCACCCACCCCAACGCTAACCGCGTCGGGGGGGGCTTCTACCAGAACAGCCAGACTGTGGCCATCAGGGGAGGTGGAGGAGGGGTGAAGCCAGACAAGAAGTGAGTGACTGACCACCGTCTGCTGCCTCACTGAGAAACACAAGTGCAAATATTGCTTAATGTTCTTGAAGATATTCTTAATGAAGGGTTTATCTACGATACATGCAGTTTTGGACTAGAGTGTAGATGTCGTGCCGCTTCCCCCAGATTAGTTTAAATCCAACCCACATTTGAAAAATAGAAGAAATCAGTAAGTGTATTTACACCGATTTTTTTAAGAATATTTCATAAATGATTAGTAAACCGGTTCTAACTCACCAGAAGCTGAAATGCAGTTCACTCACCATCAGCTATCGAAATGTCCATGATTCAGGTTGTTGTCCTGTAGTATAGGTTTAGTAGACCTGATGTAGTGATGGTGGTACAGTTGGACAGCCTCGTCACAGACCAGAGAGACAGACCACCTGTCATGGCAGGACAGGCAAGTAAGGAGTAAACAAGGCTCAATTGGAAGGGCAGCGAACATGTTAAGCCTTAGGGTTTCAAGTCTTCACGTAGGAACGTGTGTGTTGGGGTCTCCTACTTGACCTGGTTCAACAGATTAGAAATTTCAGCCCCACCCACCATGCCAGGTTCTGGCCTTCTAGGATGTGTTGTCCACTAACAGATCCTAGAAGGCCAGACATGTCCAGACATGTCCACTAACAGATCCTAGAAGGCCAGACAAGTCCAGACATGTCCACTAACAGATCCTAGAAGGCCAGACATGTCCAGACATGTCCACTAACAGATCCTAGAAGGCCAGACATGTCCAGACATGTCCACTAACAGCCCTTTCTCTCATCCCCTCCTCTCCTGTTCTCACCCCCTCCCAAACCTCTCGTCCTTTGTCCTCCTCAGCAGCTGAACATGTGATGGGAAAGGACCTGAGAAGATGCAGATGGATATCACCATGACAGCCGGTCATTCCATTACAGCCTTTGGCTCCCTGCAGGGTATATGTTAGAGAGAGAGGAGTTTTATTATAAATATATAAATATTCCTGGTCTGTACAGATGCACCTACCCTCACGTTTCTTATCTCTGGAACAAACGACAACAAATCCATTAATTTAAAATCCAAAAGAAAAGACACCAACAACAGAGTGCAGTCTTGGCACAATGCACTACATGGGACCTGAGCATGTAGCTTTGTTTGAACAGTTAGTTGTCCTCTATGTCTGAAGGTGTAGTTAGCACTGTGCCAAGTTGAATGTACGGTATCCAGGATTTGTAAAGAGATGATAGAAAAATATGTTCATCCTTAATTCCACACATGTTCTCACATCTACTGTACAGAACATTTCATGATTATTCTACATGTCGTCCCTCACTTCTTTGTCTTGATTTTTCAAGCTTCTTAATTGGTTTGAACCAAATAGACGGCTGCGTTGAGCACTACTGTCCTATTGTACAGATGTAATACCTCATTGCACAGACTTCCTTCAGAGGAGTTTGGATTTTAAATGCCAAGAGGTGTGGCTATAGTTATACTTACGTAATAACCTGTGGCGAACATTGTTTATATTGTAAGGAAAATACTAAAAAAGCTACACATGCTGAGGTAGTGACTACATAAAACACTCAATAGAAGGAAAAAATGGTCTGTCTAGGGGTAAGCTATCATTACAGCATCCCAAATCACACCCTGTTCTCGATATAATGCCCTTATTTACACCAGGGTCCATAGGGAATAGTGTGCCATTTGGAGCACAGACCATACCTTATCATGGCCTATTCAGTAATATCCTGTTTTTTGTTGTTGTGGTTTTAAATGCAGATTCAGTGCTTGGATGTTATTTATCTATGTGCACATTGGAGGACATATAGACTACTGGTCTATTAGTAGAGACGGCACACACGCCTGTCCTAGCTAGCTGAGTCACCCACCAACTGTCCTCAAGTATATTGACTCAAGGCTCTGTTAACATTTTATTTTTACATTTTAACTGTTAGTACTATATTATTATCAATGGACTATTCTAGATGTCCTCCCTGTTGTGTCAAGTGGAGTAAACAATAAATGATGCTATTAGATACAGCTATTATCTAGGTCAGAGTGTTTCTTTGAATACTTTTCCCAGTGTCTTATATTAAAAAAACAATAGAAAGCTCTGGAAATAATTAAGAGGTCACTGCAACAAACAGGTTTCTATGGTTTGAATATTGATTAGGTTAGTGTTTGGGTAAAAATGATTATTTTGTTTTATTCCATAAACTCCTAACAACATTTCTACCAAATTCTAAAAATAAAAAATATTAAAAGAAATTGACAACTGGTCAAAATAACAGAAGAGATGCAGTGATGTCAGACCTTGAATAATGCAAAGAAAATAAGTTCATATACATGTTTGAACAACACAATACTAAATGTTAACTTAGGAAGAGTTCGGAAATCAATAATTGTGTAATAAAAATAATTATCTTTCATGCATCTTTACATGCTCTCCACCAGTCTTTGATGTTTGGTGACTTTATGCCACTCCTGGTGCAAAAATTCAAACAGCTCGGCATAGTTTGATGGCATGTGACCATCAATCTTCCTCTTGATCACATTCCAGAGTTTTTCAATGGGGTTCATTTAAAGTCTTCTCTTATTTTTTTCCAGAGCTCTATGGCTGGCTCTAAATTCTCCCATTTCGCCCTCCATTTTGCTCTCTGTCTCTGAATAAGTCCCAACAGTGATGTAGTGGCTCCTCATTGGTTGAGCCAGGTAAAGTGCACATGTAATCTTATTGTGGATTGGTGTAGTGTCTCATACGTTGACAAGCAGATTGGATTTATAATTTATGGTTGGGATGACAGTGTTTGATTGGCCTGTCCTTGCCACTGATCAGCCAATCAGATGAGCAGGGGGTCACGGAAGTGGATCTCAATTCAGTCTGCTGGTATAGCATTCTGCTCACTATCTAGTGTGCACTAGTTTTGACCCAAAGCGCTTATTTGCCCTTGTCAAATCTTGTACACTAAAGTGAATATGATGCCATTTCAACTGCAGCCCATCCAAAACCAGTGCATCTTGGATGGGTTTCTTTTTCATCGAAGTTGTAATCAGGAGCCAAGGACTTTATACATTTAAAATATTTTGTCTTGCATTTTTTTGTGTATGTTTTCCTGACTCTTCAATAATCTTCCCTTCATGTGAGAGTAAAATGTCTCTCCAACTCATTTATGTCATTTGCTAAAGTGATTGTAGCCCAGCATGTAACAGACCAGTGAAACGTTGTGATTGCAATAATATCAAGAATATAGCTCGGTGTGGCCAGGGTTGAGTCTGCAACCACAGCAATGTGGTTACGTTTTATGACCTTTATTTCTTGGAAATAATTTGACATAAAAAATGAATTTGTCTCCAGTAACTCATGCACTTAGCATAAAATGTAATTCTTATACTGGGTTAATAAAACACTCCAGATTATGGGAATTTATGAAAGAAAGTGTGAACCATTTTCAAAAGTCTGATAAGTGTAACTTAATGTATGTAACTTTGTTTACATGATTGGCTTAGTCTCTTGTTGAATAGAATCGAGTTTTGGAGTGGTAGATGGTCTATATCAAGTTTTCTTCTTTGCAACCTAAGTGCATAGTTCCCTGTCCTTACACGCCCAGGGATACACTGCGCTCCATCAATTTAATGGATATAAAATGGAAAATTAAACAAAATGTCAACTATTTGTTTATGGTTTTTACCAAGTACTTTTTTGCATTAATTCTAAAGAAATACTTAGACACTTTTTATTACTGTGTAATAGTTACTTCAAGTTCTGATTGACTGTTGAAGATTCCATCAATGGACAAAGGTACTGGATCATTCCTGGGCTATGTCCCAAATGGAAACATTTCTCTCAAGTGGTGCACTACCTTTAACCACGACTCTGGTCAGAAGTAGTGTACATGGAGTAGTGTGCCTTTTGGGATGGAACTATAGAGAACGGGGGCACAATCACAGCGCTCTGTTTGAGAGGAGAATGGGGGTTTAAAAGGTAAATGATATCACCATTTTGGATTGACTGCATGATGTAAATGTACTTGTGATTAAATAATTATGAGGAAAAAAGTACACTGTGTCTTGTCTAATTCTGGTTTCGACTAGTTCGGTCTGAAAGCTTTCTATCGGTTGGTAGAAAGGTTTTGAATGTCCCTGCCCTTCCGTTTATCTAATAAAGCTATTGCTCTTCAAGGGATTCCCAGTTGCTAATATTGACTCTTGTTCATCTTCTAAAATTTACCTGCTCAGAATAAGGTTGCCAAATGAGCATCATGCTTTCTTGTTCACTCGCTTTGTTTTAAAGTGACTTCATATGTAACATTGAAAGATAATGTGAAAAACGATAGATTGAGGTGTATTATGCAAATGTTTTAATGCTATCAAAATACATTGGTTTTAACCAGTCATCATAGGACAGTAAAATAAAAAATATAGCATTCCATGTGATCAACAGTCAATCAATTTATTAAGAGCAGATCGCAAACTGCTTGGGAGAATTCTAGCCAAAAATGATGTTTTAAAATGTTTAGGTTGTGGAATTACTTTTTAATTCTTGATCTGTGGTCTTACTTTCATCTTCACACTTTGATTAAGGATACTGCATGAAATATACATTCAAATGTTTTAAATATCTAAAGATTTGGTTTTTTAATTACTGCAATCAAATTTAAGTAACAAGGAAGTGTGTTTCCTGCTATAATAACATTTTTGGGGATCAATAAGTGTTTTTCCATTTTGTTTAAGAGAAACTAGGTGAAACAACCACAACTCCGTAATAAGAGCATTCAATATTTAACAGTGAATGGGCAAAATCAGTGTTTAGCTGGAAAATAGTTGGCTAAACGTCCTGTGCTCCATTTGGTTCCCCTTAAGGATGGTGAAACAATTATAATTATTAAAATGTTAGGCAAACCCTGAAGTATCAAAGTTAACATCCTAAATGTCTTATAATGCCTATAGAATCCTAAAATTAATTAAATTAGACTTTTTCTAGATGTATTTACATATGATAACCCTCGACATCAAAGTGAAAATAACATTTACAAAAATTTGGTATTACAATTTAATTAGTGAAATAGCTGGTTTGGTTAAGTGATCAGCCCCTTACAGCAGGGGTGTCAAACCAGATCCACAAAGGGCCTAATGTCTGCAGGTTTTCGCTTTTACCTTGTACCTGAATGATTGAATGTCACTACTTGGTTAGGATCTCGCCTCATCTGGCAGTCTACGTCTTAATTGGGCTCTAATTGAAAGGAAAGACCAAAAACCAGCATACACTCGGCCCTCCGTGGAACCGGTTTGACACCTGTGCCTTAGAGTAACCATTACAAACTTGCTCAGGTACAACCAGTCACTTCCAAGATCACACACCATGCTAAGTGCCCCCCACCTGACATCAATTGTAGTGGCTTTGATTACTTCCATGATGAGTGTAGTGCATGGCAATGCAAAGAATATACCATGGTTGGAAAGTAGATTTCAAAAGGATACAAAAAGGTTTTAACTATCCCTCTGAGTACCATTCAGAGCATTATTAAAAAGTGGAAAGCGTATGGCACCATCAACAACTGGCCTGTATGGCAAGGTGGCAAGTTAGGAGCCTCTTCTGAAAAAGGGCCACACAGAGTCTCATTTGCACATTGCTTTATAACACTTCATAACAGATTCTAATGCCATGTGGCAAAGGTTTAACGGTCAGATGAGACCAAGATTGAACTGCAATAACTGTGTTATGTTTGGCAAAAACCAAACACAGCACAACACCCAAAACACACCATACCTACTGTAAAGCATGGTGGTGGCAACATTATGTTGTGGGAGTGTTGCTCTTCAGCGGGGACTGGAAAATAGTTTAGGATTGAAGGGAAAACAGATGCTGCCAATCATACCCAAATCCTGTGGCCCTCTGCTAGACAGCTGAAGATGGGCAGGTGGTTGATCTTCCAGCACAACAACAACCCTAAACACAACACCAAATAACTATGCAGTGGCTTAAGAATAGAAAGGTGAATGTCATTGAGTGGCCAAGTCAGAGCCCTGACCTGTAACCAATTGAAAATCTGTGGATGGACTTGAAGACAGCAGTCAATCTCTGCTCACCATGAAATCTGACTAAACTCAAATAATTCTGCAAGGAAGAATGAGCAATTATTAAGTATTAAATCATGGAACGGATCACTTTTCCAACTCTGTTATTCATTTTCTTTTTACGTTTCCGAACTGTTGCCTTTTACGTTACTTGAATGTTGTAAGGCAGAATGTGTATATAAAGCTGGAACAAAGAATTATTGATCTTGATTTGGTGACATTATTTTTCAATATAAAATAACCTGACTTATTTTCTATTATGATATTATGATGGCCAAAGGAAGTCTTGACTTAAGAGATGAAAAGTGAAATATATATGTTATAGTGCAGGATTCAGGTAGGTGATACAATAGTGACAATGGAACTAAGACAAATTGGGACTTTGTCTAGCAGCGACTTGTAAATAAGTTGGTACCAGTGAGTTTTTTTTTCTCCTCGGACCAGAACCTCTGTTTCCATACCCAAGGCCTAGGTAGGCATGATCCAACCTATGCTAATTTCTAATAAACATTTCAGGGTACCTGTTCTTTTAAAGTGGCAAGAAATAACAGTTAACACCACCGGACTAGTGGATTCAGGAGCAGCAGGGAACTTTATGGATTGCCAGTTTGCTCAGGAGCTGGGTGTTGAATAAATCATTTTGCCTGCTCCCTTAAGGATTATTGCCCTGGATGGAAAACCCACAGGCTCCGGCTTTATTACCCATCAAACCTGCCCCTTTATCGAAGTTCTTCATACAGAACGCCTTCAGTTCATGATTTTATTGTCCTGGCAGGAACAGCTGGTTTTTGGATAGTCCTGGCTGCACCAACATGACCCAGTAATTTACTGGAGGTCAGGAGAACTGCTGTCTTAGAGTGTCAGTCTCGATGCTTAAGGCTACCCTGCAATGCCACATCAGAGGAGGAATGTACCGCTGCTCCCCCTACAAATATACCAGAAGTATACAAGGTCTGCCAACAAGTATTTTCCAAGGAAAAGGCTGCGACTCTTCCCGCTCACCGTAAATGGGATTTTCCCATAGACCTGATGCCAGCTTGAATACTTACATTGAGGAATCAATCAAGCAAAAACTCATTAGACCATCCACATCACCTGCTGCCTGTAGTTTATTTTTTGTGGGATAAAAGGACGCGGGCCTCAGGCCATGTATCGACTGTCGGCCCTTGAACAACGTTACCATCAAACACCGGTACCCTCTTCCTTTGATACCAGCGGATTTGGAAAAAGTGTGTCAAGCTGCGATCTACACCAAACAGCACACATATACGCAGCACATATAACCTCATTCAGATCCGCGAGGGAGATGAATGGAAAACGGAAGGACATTACGAATATTTGTCCATGCCTTCCGGATTGACGAACGCTCCTGCCTTGTTTCAATCCTTTATGAGCAAGATTTTCCATGACATGTTGGATCTATTCTATTCTAATTCTTTGACGAACACATCTAGCAATAATGCAGGGTCCTACAACTTCTCCAGGACAAAAAAATGTATGTTAAGGCAGAAAAAAGTGTATTCCATGTAACAAATCATTTTGTTCTGACACCAGGTGGGGTTCACATGAAGGAGGACAAAGTGACGGCATTGCGTAACTGACCGCAGCCCCGTACGGTCAAGGAGTTACAAAGGTTTATAGGATTCACCAACTTCTACAGACGGTTCGTGCGTAAATTCAGCACATTGGCATCCCCACTTTACGCCCTGAACAGTCAGAAAGGAACGGTGTTACGATGGACTGACACTGCCCTGGCTGCTTCGAAGGCCTTAAACAAAGGTTCACCACAGCCTCTGTTCTGTTTCAACCCAATCCATCGTTGCCTTTCACCGTGGAGGTAGACTCATCAGAGGTAGGAGGGGGGTACGTACTCTATCAGCGCAGGGATATTCATTCATGTTTTCACCTTTGTGCCTTCTTCTCCAAAAAGCTGTCTCCCTCCGAAAAGAATTATGACGTCGGGAGTAGAGAACTGCTTGATATTAAACTGGCATTAGAAGAATGGCGCAACTGGCTCGAGGGAGCCCAGTACCTGTTTGTGGTGCTCACAGTCCACAGGAATCTGGAATACCTTAAGAACGCCAAAAGATTCAATGCTCACCAGGCCAGGTGGTCTCTATTCTTTAACCATTTTAACTTCTCTGTGTCCTATCTTCCAGGCAAGAAAAATGTCCAGGCAGATTCCCTCTCTCGTCAG
Organism: Umbra pygmaea; assembly: GCA_016801145.1. NCBI lineage: Eukaryota > Metazoa > Chordata > Actinopteri > Esociformes > Umbridae > Umbra > Umbra pygmaea. The sequence goes on along the minus strand of JACXGM010006633.1, from coordinate 2,497 downwards.
TTCGTCGCTCCCTCAGAAGCTCCAGTCCAGGAAACCACCCTTCCGTGCCTGGTCGGTCCTATCTAGTGGGATATTGACACCTTGATACAAGATGCCCTTCTGTCCAAGCCTACACCACCTGAGACATCAGCTAACCTACATACCCGCAACCCTGAGGCCTCAGTTAATGCAATGGTGTCATACCTCCCTTGGCTCAGGACAGCCAGGCATTACTTGCACCATCACCCTTCTGTCCGCCAAGTACTGGTGGTCCACACTGAAGGATGACATTTCTGATTATGTTCTATCCTGCCCTGTCTGTGTGCAATCGAAGAACCCATGCCAGCTACCCGCAGGTAAGCTGTTACCGCCATATTGGTTATGATTGATTGTTTTTGAAAATGTGCCACCTGGTTCCCTTACGTCAGTTACCTGATGCCTTGGAGTTGGCTAAGTGTGTGTTCCAACAAGTGTTCCACCAATATAAGATACCCAAAGACATCGTCTCTGACACAGGACCCCAGTTTATCTCCTGAGTCTGGAAGGCGATCTGTGACAGACTGGGGCTGTCTGTCAGCCTGTCATCGGGATACCACCCTCAATCTAATGGACAGACCGAGAGACTGAATTAGGAGATCGGGAAATTCCTCCGCCAACAGTGCTCCTCCCAGCCCCACGAATGGAGACGCTATTTACCGTGGGTGGAGTATGCTCAGAATTCCCTCATTCACTCCTCCTCTAAATTCACCCCTTTCCAGTGTGTTTTAGGCAGAGACTGTAAAAAATATGGACAGCAAAACAGTGACGTCACCAATTGGTCACCTCTTCGGTCGGTTGGGGTGTCTGGAGCCGCCTGTAGGGATGGGGGCTCTGTGAGATCCTCCCGGGCCGGTTCTACCAATTCCCTGTCCCCCTTTCAAACTACTGCAACTCAATGTGATCCTCACTCACCTGAACGCAGCATGCACCAATGAACTCAATTGCTAGTGCCAATAGTATGGTTGAAGTTCAATGGTACCAAGCAGATCCATAACTGGCAAGAGTGGGAGTCCCATTGGTGTACTGGGCCAAAAATGCAACCTCTGTGCCCTGCGAAAAGAATTTCTTCAAAGATTGACCAGGTGGTAGACAAAAAAGAAATTGCCTGAGCCTTGGCAATGTGGAAAAGTTATTGTTTCTAAATAAAAACCTGTAAAGACAATACCTTCCCCCTCAGAAGTTATTGCACAAGCGCTACTTCATAACACAAATCCATTAAATATTAATGTACTGCACTATGTCCAACAATTGCACCATTATGTGTACCAACAACACAAAAGCAGTCACTACAAATCCACTCACTCAAATGTAGCCATCTCCAAAAGCACAATAGCAATTTCACACTTCAGGAACACTTTTGAGACATACATTTTGCCCAAAGAGTTTGATTCCCAGTCAGAGTTCACATAGATTTGATGTTTTGTTTGACATTAAGTTCTAATTCATTCAATATCCCACAGTGTTGACAAATTACAATTATCAACCCCTTTTTCGAAACTGCAGTTTGTGATTAAGGACGGAAATCGTTCAGTCCGGCCACAGAAGCGTCTGTAACCATGGTGGAATTCACCTTTGGCTAAGCCCCGCCCCCCTTAGTTACTGTCGCTACGTCCGACACCTTCATCTGGGCTCTGCTTTGGTATCAACATGGCTTATGTTGTGACAGCTCTTCCTGCTGAAATTTTATCAAACTTTTATAAAGCAGCAAATAAAGTGTCCAATATAGGTAGGCAAAAGGGGCTGCAATGCGTTCAAAGGCTATATTCAAGACATACAGGTGAAATGCAAAGAACAACAAAGCATCCAAATAGAGGAAAAAGCATACTGGTCACAGTAAAAAAAACACTGCACATCCTACTAATCGAGACGGAGGCTGGGACTAACAATATCAAGGAACAACACTGTTCATGCAAAGCTGGGTAGGTCTCTATTCACATCTATAATTGTTATTACAAAGCAAACGCATACGGACTACGTGAGTATAACGTTGTATTTATTAGCAGCGTGTGCTAGTGTATCAACAACCCGTATGCTGCTAGGTAACGGTAACGTTAGCTGACACTTGTCAGGATTTGACTTCGGTTTTGGGAAGGGAAAAAACGGACACCCCCCTCCAAACTCTCTGGGAAATGCGTATCTGAGTTAGACATGCCCCAGGCACAACGTTTAACCATATTTTTTTATAAAACTACGACGGTAATAGCCTGCCGAGGCCAAAAATATGAGACGCCTGTGTTAAAGTCAATGGAGCGCTGTGAAAAAGTGTCGGACCTCTGTGGGCAGGGTTGCCAGGTCAACCAGAAAATACTAGCCCAATGACTGCTCAAAAACAGCCCAAAATGCCTTAAAACTAGCCCAATTTGTTTACATCGCTACTAAGTTAATAATTCCAATACTTTTTTCCACAATTTACATTTAAATGTATTTTTTTAGCCTATATTATTAATTTAAATTTTTTTATTTGTTCATTCCACAACAT
>JACXGM010006632.1:0-32386 GCA_016801145.1 Umbra pygmaea | reverse complement strand
GTAAAAGTATATATACCTAAATAAAAAAAGACTCCAGTAAAAGTAAAAAGTCCTCCATTCAAACATTACTCGAGTAAAAGTACAAAAGTGTCCGATTTAAAATGTACTTAAGTACCGAAAGTAGAAAGTAAATATTCAAATTAACTGTAAGTATCAATAATTAAGCAGCTCAATTGTTTTGTGAGTGATATTTAATGTTCTAATTGAACAAATGATAAGATTAGATACTACAATTAAGAATTTGTTAGGTTTGCAATCATAAGAGTCAATGAAGCACCTTAATGAAGCACCTTAACCCAGTATAGGGTTTTAACTTGCAATAGACATGTTCCATAACATTAGCTGCATCAAACAGAAGATGTTTCAGAATATCAATGAGGAAGAACCTTCTCTTTAAGTTTAAATATCTTCAAAACACACAGACTACTATTTAAATCTGTAAAAGCTTCTGTTCAGCTTTAGCAGAAGCTGATTTTCAAACTTGCTAGATGGTGTGATATAAGAGCGGCCCAGGTGTGGCACAGGAAAAATACATATTCGTGTTTTTAAAGTATTTTTCTTTTAATAAAAATCAATGCATAGGTTATACATCAACGGTCAACATAGCTACATTTAAATGTAGCAAATATAGAGTATGTCCTGCTGTTATTTTGTGACCTGTTTAATGTCAGGATGTGTGCAGTGAGAAGTTTTCATAATAAATATTATACCGCAAAAGAAAAAAGTTTGGGAAACTCTGAGCTAACGTTAGTGTGGCAAACCTGACTAGTCAGCTTTTCCAAGTATACCTGCAACCGTATCATCCATGATAGATTGGCAGCATGAAGAGAGAAACAGCTTACTAGCTTGATTCTCTCCTGCATCCAGCTTACGGTTTTATCACACATGACCCCAAATCTGCCACCATTAGCTATCATGCATTAAATACATTGACTATTGTCAAGAGCTGCACCTTTACCTGTTTCTGCTGACATTTTCCACTTCGTAATGGCACACTGACTGCTATGTGCGCATATGCTGGCAAAGAGCTTGCACATTCTTTTTTTAAGATCTTATGTAGTGGAGTAAGAGTGAAAGTAGATCCAAATAAAACATACTCAAGTAAAGTACATATCCCCGAAAAAAATACTGAAGTAAAGTAATGAAGTTTTTTTACTTCATTACTTACCACCACTGCTAACAGGCCAACTCAGCGGCTAATGTTGGTTTCCCCGCGCAAGAGAGAAATTCTGTGTTCATCAGCTCTTCATTCGCTCACATCCCTGCGATTTTCAACTAACATTTCTGCACTCCTCATGTTTTCCCTTATGTTTACCATTGTTGCCTCAAGGCCTAGTGATTCACATCCGACGCCAGCAACCACAGTTCATTCAGCATGAATCTTGATTCCTTGCCATCCTACGGTCAGTGTCAAGTAGGGCTAATCTGACCCAGTTGCAGCTGAATGAAAACACGGGCCCTGCTGTGGAGCTACTTCACTATATTTTCCCTAAGCATATTTATTGAGTGCTCAAATCTAGAAACAGAACGATTGAATGAGTAGTGGATGATGCCTGTGCTCTGGGACCCTTAAACTCAGACTACGATGGAAAAAGCTTATGTTATACTGTGCATTTATGGTCTCCAAGTACTGGCAATTCCTGGTCCTATAAAGGCAATTCATACTATCAGGACAGTCGCTTATTGGCCATCATGTGGTCGACATGCACAATTCCCCTGAAAATGTTGGAATCAGACGGTTCTCTCAAAGCGGTAGTGGTTCATAAAAAGTGACGATCAGTTGGGCGAACGGAAGAATCACTTCAACAGAGGTCGCGGTCTCAGTCGCTTCTGGTTTTGCTATTTCTTTCCCCTCCGTAGACAGTGTCCTAAGCAAGTTTGAGCGTAAAGACTGAAACGGTCTCCGCATGCCACACTTACTGCAAACCGGCGCTGTGAACAAAAGACACACTGCTTTGCACAAAGGTTTCCTCTGTTCTACTCACCCTCTGTGTCCTTTCTAAGTGGCTATAATTGATCCCCTGCAGGTTGGCACATGGCAGAATGGTGTGCTGGACCTCATCATCCAGCCCTTTTCTCGCTATGGCTCTTTCCTCAAGCCGCTTGATGACACACAGCATCTGAAGGTGGTCACCCTGGAAGAGAGGCCGTTTGTCATCGTAGAACCCGCCGACCCAGGCACTAACTCCTGCATTCGGGACTCAGTACCATGCAGACTCCCACTAAACGCCACCAAGTAAGGCCTGCTGGCTCAAGTGTTTTCCCTTGTTTCACTATGGTTTAACCATTGACTCTGGTAAACATGTAACTGACATAGTTTAATTGTGGTAATTATCATAAGCACAGGGGATGGTCTATGAAAAATCAGTATAGACCTTGTTTATTGAGAGTGTGCTTTATTTTTAACCACTATAGCCAGAAAGCACAACGAATTGGTTTATATTTCCTCCCAAGCTATTCAGAAGAATAATTGCAAAGAAATTGTAAAGATTTAGTAACTGAACTGCAGTGAATATGTAATAACATGTTTGAATCTACGAATGTCTTTGCACTTCTTAAAGTCAAAATATGTGATTATACACAATGGTCCCCAGTGGGCGCGAAGTTAAAGCCATATTCAGAGCTCTACCAGCAAAGGATCTTATTTGGGATGCAGCATCGTGTAATCAGTAGTTTCATTCTTTACCTGTTTTTGCCATTTTGACATTCTGTCTCATATTCTCTCTTATCCTCTCTGATAAACTCTCAGTGTTTCATAGTCTGTCTTGGTCTCCTGAGGTCTACTGAGTTTGTTTTGTATTCCCAGTCTGTCTGATAAAGATGTCTGGTAACAAGGCCTGCTGAAAGTGAGATAATGAACGAAAAGTTACATCACTTTTATTGGCTCATAGAGTTGTCCCAGTTAATCAGCCTACTTTGAAGGTTCCATTCAAATCTTTAGACCTTTTGCATAGACTGGTGAGCGATCATATTGGCCGTACATTCATTCTTGCAGAGTTAAACCTTTCAGCAATTTTTTCAAGGGATGTTTCTGTTGTAAAGCTCATTGCTTGGAAATAGTCTATACGTTCTGTTGATACTCTTTGTCCACTACACATGAGGAGAACCCACAAAGAAATATTGCATTCAAACCATTTTTAATGCAATCTTTCCTGATGTGTCTCCACTAGAAAACTGAGCAGACCAGCTACAGGCAGTATTGATCCAGCTATGCAGCTCTGGTTAACAACGCTACATTACTCCTTGCCCTTCTGTGTCTCCCTTCTGTATCTCTCTCACTCTCCTCCACCTCCTGTCTCTCCCCCCTCCTTTCTTGTCCTCCTCTCATTCCCTCTGCCTCGCTCTCCCTCCGTTCCCCTGGCTTTCTCTATTAACAGCGTGCCGACGGACGAAAAATCTTCGAAGCACTGCTGCAAAGGCTTCTGCATTGACGTCCTGAAGCGTTTGGCCAAAATAGTTGGCTTCTCCTACGACCTCTACCTGGTGACCAACGGACGACACGGGAAGAGGGGGAGTGATGGGCAGTGGAATGGCATGGTCGGGGAGGTCAGGGGTCATGTATTTCTTCCCTCTTTTCTTGTCTCTCATTCAAAAGTAACATATTCAAAGAACAAGTTCAAGGTGCGCCATTCAATTTCCTCCTCGAAATCCCCTTAAAGTCGACATGGAGACAGAATGCAACTAAGAACTGTCAAATAGATTAGCATTCCCATGGAGGAGCTGCTCGGGAAATGTTTGGCTTGGAGACTTGGGCAGATGCCTCATTATTTACAGGGACGCCAATCCCCCTCCGGGTGTCGGGATTAATACGCTTGGTTAAAAGAGAGGAGATGGGGGATGTTAAGTGTCAGCCCCATGCACAGTGACAGCATGGCTAAGGGTGTGTTGTGGTGTTTACACGGCCACCGCAGGCTAGCAACCAGGTGCAGGTGTCCCTTCCACCCCTGCTGTGAGGCTCCTCAGCCTCTCGGCGCTCTCAAATCTCATTAGCGTAACCGGTTTTACTACTGAGACAGCTGCAAGTGCCTGTGAACGTGAATGGGCCCGTTTTTTTCTGTTCCTAACTGCAGTTCCCCCTCCCGCCCACCAGGTGGTTTATAAACGGGCCGACATGGCCATTGGCTCCCTCACCGTCAACAAGGAGAGGTCAGAAGTCGTGGAGTTCTCCGTGCCTTTCGTGGAGACGGGCATCAGCGTCATGGTCTCCCGTAGCAATGGCACCGTCTCGCCGTCGGCCTTCCTTGGTGAGCAGGGCTGAGTAAGAGCTAATGAAGGCTTATAAAGGTCTATGAAGGGTTTGTATGTTGTAAAGGGTAACACAAAACCACTGACTTACCCAGACAACAGCCTCAATTAAGGAAAACTTTCACTTCTTTCTCTTGAATTAGTAGTAGGGTTGTAAAGCAAGGTTTCAAAGGATTTTCTTACTCATGTATTTTTCACTGAACCCTTTCATGAGATTTCACATTTACTATTCCAGTCACCCCATCAGCACTGAAGGGTGAAGACTTTTCACAGTCAAAATATTTCTCTAAAGTGTCTACATTTGAAATCGCCTTAGCGTAATTCCAGCCTTAGCCTAGCCCTGTAGAGAAACTCAGTCTTCAGACAGGGCAGACATTTTAATCCTACAGCCATCGATTGAGACGTGATGGTATGCCTAAATCAGCAGCCCGGATCTTAGATAATACAGTGTGAAATGCAGCAAGGTAATGGCAGCTCATCAGATATGAGTCAGTAACACACAGCAATCTGGCCATCGGAGGTACAGGGGGATGGGGGTAAGACGAGCTACTTCAGACAGGAACTCAAATTGCATAGAATGCATGTCTTCTAAGGTTCACACACAGAAATAGAAACAGCTCATATGTACCCTCCCTCTGTTAGGAGCATGGTTGTATAAACAGTATCTGTCAAATACGGTTTAAGGAAAGATCTGGACATGAACTGTATCTGATGGCTACCCGTAGGTTTTGTTTACCCCCGGGCTATTTCGCTTGAATAAAGGGTCACTGATTTGATGTTAACCTACGGGTCCTTGGCTAGTTCTTGCTGTGCCTTTGTTGGCCAGAATCCAGAGTTATCTCTTGCCAAAAAAATGACTCTCTACTGTACTGTACTGTCTTCTTAGGACGTCAAACATTTTGTCAATGGTTTTCCTTCGACCTAATTATTTCTGAGCTCGTAAATGACTCCCCTACGACTAGGTTCAGATAGAATCTTTAATTATTTAAAGAAAATTACTTATTCCACTTGTGTAATAATAACATGAACATTTTAAATTCCTGACTTGGCAAATAGAGAGCAATGACTTCATAACTAGGGTACTAAGCAAATGAGTGTTACAACATGAGTGATAGGCGTCCAATGAGGACATGAGTAGGGTCTCTTTGTGTAGAATTTCCTTTTTGTCAATGTTCCAATGTTCCAACTAGCATTCACCCCTTAGAGTGCATGCTGGATAGCCAGCCTTTAAAGTCAAACATACATATCTTGTTAAGGGGGGCACTGGACCATAAAAACTAGGACCTGCATGCAAAAACCTTCAAATTTAATAGGGTTAATAAATGCACAGTGAGCTTACAATCAGATCGAAAGCACATTGTTCACTGGCCTGATAAAAGGCAAATGGTGCAGTGATTGTCTAATTCATGTATATTCTGTGTCCCAATGGCACCCTGTTCCCTTTGCACATTACATGAATGCCTTTTCTATGGTGGCCCTAATGCCTTAGGTACAATGGAGTGCACTATATTGGGAACAAGATGTCATTAGGCATTCAGACCCAGCTTCATCCTCAGGAGTGATCTAGTGAGGACCTTGCAACAGAGCCCGTGTCTTTGTCATGTGGTGTTTCAGAGCCGTACAGCCCCGCTGTGTGGGTGATGATGTTCGTCATGTGTCTGTCCGTGGTCGCCGTCACCGTGTTCATATTCGAATTCTTCAGCCCCGTTGGCTACAACCGCAGCCTGCAAAGTGCAAAGAGTAAGTAATTCATTGGTATTGGTCATCGCCATTCCAGGTTAGCGCCGCTGAGGCAGTTGACGTAGCTCTGATGAGTGACATGCCATAAGTACTGTACCTTGGGGATATTTCCTTCCCATACAATGTCTATTTTGGTTTATCTCTCTACCTCCCCTGGTCCCTCCCTCCCCCTTCACTACTTTCTCTATCTCTGCCTACCCCACTCTCTCCTGCTATCTGTCTTTCCTATCTTCCTCTCCTATCTCTCTCTATCCAGAGACAGGAGGTTCTAAATTCACCATAGGAAAGTCCATCTGGCTGCTGTGGGCTCTGGTCTTCAATAATTCTGTGCCAGTAGAGAACCCGAGAGGAACCACCAGTAAGATCATGGTATTGGTCTGGGCCTTCTTCGCTGTCATCTTCCTGGCCTCCTACACGGCCAACCTGGCTGCTTTCATGATCCAGGAGGAATACATCGACACAGTGTCTGGCCTCAGTGACAAAAAGGTGTGTGATCGAGGCGGGCATTTTTTATTAGGCCGGGCTGGACAAATGGCCTTTTTCCACAGATGGACTTCACTCCAATCTTCACACTTCAGCTGAAGTGTGCCCATTATTGTTATTGTGAATCCATAACGGAAAACGTGTAAATACACACATTGGCAGTTAGAGTATCAGAAAGCACCCAAGAAGCCAATACGAGTAGATTTTTTTGGTTTTGCTGCCGGTTGGTTGAGTGGTAATAATTCTACCACCTTCTGACTACATATGCATAGATCTGTCTTTAACTTTATTTGCCACGAGTTCTCGCAGTTAATGAAAAGATTTGTAAAAAAATTTAAAACAAGGAGAGCAGAATTCATTTGTCTTTGAGGGATTGAAGAAACATTTGTCAAATGAGATCTAAGGAACTTGGCTGGACACTGGACAGCACTACGAGACGCAGCCAAAAACCACATGAGCATGTCAGAAAATAGACACTGAACTTGCTGAGTTGGTGTTGGAGATTCGAGCATCCATCTTTTGAATTGTTCCTGCGTTTTGGCCGCTCTTTGAGTTTTGACATGTTGCCTGTGGGGTTGTCCACTTGTCAGACCTCTTCATGCATACATTATTCACAATGTAGATCTATTCAATGTCACTCACCATTTGATTCTCATCATCAAACATTAACCCCTATAGTACAGTACATCCTGGGTTGAGGTAAATTCAAATTAGATATAATAATATTACAAAAAAATAAAATGGTAAAATTGATGTGTAATGATACTTACATTACTGATACATTGCCAGCACAACGTTGTGTAATCATATTGCATATACCTTTATGTAACAGATTTATTCTTGGAATCAATGTACAGAAAGTTCAGGGGTCACATACACTGCTGCAGCATGGGCTTGAATCAGGCCTAATGCTCTTTCAGCAAAACTCTATTTTCTTCCCGTTACCACAATCAAATAGCATGCATACTCTTTAGCATCTCCTACAGAACTATTTTTGCCAATAATACCTGGAGGTTTCATTTTTGATTTTCAGATTTCAGATTTTTGCGTGGCACAGGTTTGGGTGACTACTGGCTACATATCTAAAAATAGCTTAATGTGGCCCTACCTATAGAAGAAGATGGGATCAAGATGCAACAGCTTTAATCAAATGTATTACAATATTTAGGTGGAAAAGAATGTTGGCAACAGGCCAAGTTAAAGCTCTCAGTGGCTGTGCTTTCCAGTCAATCCTTAAACGTCCTTCGCTGCATACAGAGAAAGGCTGTACAATTCTGTTTTCTCTAGACCCTAAAGAAGTGTCATCAACTCCTTAGTTAATATTGGCTGCTGACATTTAAGCAAAATAAAACACAGTTGTAAATACACTTTATTTCGTTTCTATATGTTGCCTTTTGAAATCCAACATAATGGTCTACATTTGCTCAGCGTGTCCACCACACACGGCCTGAGCATCTGGTTGCTTGGTTTGAACACTCAATTTGGTTTCTACGGATATTACATGGCCTGATAATTACAATGATGTGAGTCACACTGCTGCCTTCTCAATTATTTGCACCGTATGGATTGCGGTTGTGAATGGCTGCTCACAAATGAAGAAATGTAGCCTATAATATTTGATTTGGAGAACTGAAGCCTATACAGCTATAAATCATTGTTTTTTCAACCAATGGATAGCCAGTTAACAATTTGCTATTTCAAAAGCATAGTTCGAAACCTAGTATATGAAATACAAATTTGAGGGAGTGCCTCATTAACTCAACTGTGGTGTTGTGTGTCTACTATACTGTACTGTAAAAAATTTGGATCATTTCAGATAACTAGAATTTTAATTGCTCAATTTAGCTAATTCAATATTGTTTTCAATTGGCCAAAATAGGTACATCATGCTCAAACCTGTGCACATTTATTGGACTTCAAAAGCTACAATTACTGAGATTTTTAAGTGTCTCCAACAATAATGGAAACAGCAATCACTTCTAGCATGCAAAATCTGCAATCAGTCCTCTTTGACAAAAAACATCATCAGAGAAGGCTAATAAATTCTTCGATTTTGGGTTGTGTATTCCTAATATGTTTTTCCAAGTCAAATTCTACATCAAATACACTCAAAGAAATAAAGGGAACACTCAAATCACACATTGGGTCTCGATGATCGAAACATATAAAAGATCAAAATCTTTACTGTACATTGTGTAATTCGTTGAGAGCAAAATGACGTAACAATGGTCAATGGAAACAAAAATCACCAACCGATTGAGGGCTGGATTCAAAATCACATCGAATATCGAAGTAAACAATTGATATCACAGGCTGTTCCAACTTCCGTGTATTTCATCACGGCAACTCATAACTTAACTCTGTAGTGTGTATGGCCCCCATGTGCCTGTAACTACTCCCGAAAATATTTGGGCATTCTCCTAATGAGATGGCGGATAGTGTCCTGGGTGATCTCCTCCTAGACCTGGATCAGGGCATCATTGAGCTCCTGGACAGTCTGTGGCACTACTTGGGGTTGGATGCACCAATACATAATGTCCCAGAAGTTCTCAATTAGATTGAGGTCTGGGGAATATGAGGGCCAGTCAATGGCATCAATGCCTTTGTCATCCAGGAACTGCCTACACACTCTGGCCATATGAGGCCAGGCATTGTCCTGCACCATGAGGAACCCAGGGCCCACTGCACCAGCATAAGGTCTTACAATGGGTCGGAGGATTTCATCTCAGTACCTAACAGCAGTCAAGGTACAGTTATCTCAAATATGGAGAACTGTGTGAGCCTGCTCTCATCTGTGAAGAGAACGGAGCACCCACAGGCGGACCGGACAATTCTGTCACCCTCATGGAGTCTGTTTGCAACAGAAACCGGTCTTGATGCTGTGTTGATGCTCTTCTATGGCCCTTCTATGGCCCTGTCCAGATCTCCTCATTTAAAAGCATGTCTCCTGGTATCTCCTCCATGCTCTTGAGACTGTACTGAGACACAGCAAACATTTTGCGTCAGCACATATGGATGTGCCATCTTGTTAGAGCTAGACTAGCTGTGCAACCTGAATGGGCTGCAGGCACAGCCTCGTGATACCAATAGTGACAAGGAGAATCAGTCAGGAATGATAAGGAGAGAGCAATTGTCTGTGGCAACAACCTGCAAAACCATTCCCTTTTTGGGGGTTGTCTTGCTGTTGCCTCTCCAGTGCACCTGTTATCTTAATTTGCACCAAAACAGGTGACATTCACAATCGCTTATGCCTCCTAACTGGACAGATAAATATCCCTGAAGGTTCATTGACTTGGTGTTATAATGTGATGACTGTGTGTTCTATCAATTGTTTTGAAGCAGTGCAATATTAAATCAATTAGAGTGAAAGAACATCTGAAAGACTTTGGATTTTAATTTAAAGATTCAATTGTAGTATTATTACTTTTAAAGAAGAAATAAAAAAAATTGTTTGGAAACACCTAACGATTGAAGTAAAATGCAACATCCATATACTCTATTGTCAGCTACCATTGACACTGATTCATTCTACTAGAGTTGTTTTTCAAATAATCAAACCCTTTTCTTCTTCAAATGCCTCTTAGTGTTAACTAATATAAAAGTATTTAGAAACAATGTAATTCATCATATTCAAAATGGTTACTGATTAAGACCTAAAACAGATATCTGAGGCAACTTTTGATGGAGCGCTAATAAGATTGGGGTCAGCAAAATGGTGATAAATCTACCCAGGCCAGCAAGATGGAAACACTACCATATTTCTGAGCCCGTCCAGTCCTCATAGATCTAGAAGTGTAGTTGCTAGGATGTTATTTAGGAATCATTTTCAGTCATGCAGTCTGTAACCCCACAGTGTTTCCCTCCACCCCTACAGTTTCAACAGCCCACTGAGCAGTATCCCCCCCTCCGGTTTGGCACCGTCCCCAATGGCAGCACAGAGGAAAACATCCGCAGCAACTATGCCAACATGCACAATTTCATGATCCGCAACAACCAGAAGGGTGTTGAGGAAGCCATCGACAACCTCAAGACGGGGTCAGTTGTGCATCTTTGACAATATGACGTCCTTTTCCTGTCATTATATTCAAACAGGGCCATGCTCATTAGAGGCTAAAAAGATGAAACGAGACGGAAACTGGATGGAGCCACCTGGACTTGTCCAATAAGATGGTTTCTATGATTGGTTTCTATTTACACCAATGGATATGTATTTATAAATTCATAAAACACAAACATTTGACATAAAATAAATATTACAAACAAATGAAATGCAGAATTAATGCAATACAATTGTTTGTATATCGTGCAATTCTTTTTACCCAGGCTGTGAAAAAAATGTTCTGCAAGGTCAAAAACTACCTTTCTGAAATAGAACTTTGCTCATCTTTAGGATAGGCGTAAAACATTTGTATTTGGACATAGACAATAACACACAAACACACAAATGTTCCAATTTTACATTTAAACCAAATTGAATGTGAATCACAAAGAGCATGTTTTGATTTCTACAATACAACAAGGTAATTTATTCCAATTCAGTTTCAATAAAAGTAGATAGATTCATAACCAAGCATTTCACTGTGAAAGGAAGACGTTGTAACTGGCACAAATTATGATAAAAGATATTCAGATTGTGATAACAATACTCTAGCCCAGTCACAGTGTAGTTATGAATAAGGTTCAATTTCAATATATTGATCATTGTGTTCCAGAGATGTGCCATGTCAACCGCTTCCCTACACATCAAGGTTTCAACTCCATATTTTGGCGGATGGCCAAGTTTAGTCAGTTTCTGTACACAAGAAAGCAGTGAATCGTGAACATTGTTTCAGATGAGTATATTCAAAAAAGGTAGGACAATTTAGTGCCACAGCTAATCTCTAAGCACCCATCTTTCTGAAATGATCAATATGAGACTTCTGCTAATTTAAAAATAATATATTATTGATAATAGATATTCTGTACATATTCGTTTGTCAGCAAGGAGAACTATTTTATCAGCATAAAAAAACTCCCCAGGAATATACTGTATAGGGAACTTCTACACCAAGTTAAGCATGTTTGATTTGTTACAGCTAATTCATGCACATAAAGTGCAGATTAGAATAATAAGAAAAGCTTTAAGGCTTTCCTTGTTGCTGGCCTAATGAACACAAAACAGAATAGCAAATGCTTCTTAATGATTCTCTCTCTAGGAGGTCCTGTGTATGAGGTTCTATGTCTATTGGGCAAACTGTTTATTGTGGTTATGTAAGATAAAACATACATACACTTATCATGTCGGAAGCATGAGGGAGCTAGAACAGTTGGTGCGCCTGATGCAGAGGAGCTATCAGATTGTTAATCACTTTCCTAAGATGATTTTAATACTAGCAGCCTATTGCTCAACGGGATTTGACGTACCGTGTTATTAAACCTCACATGATGCATTCTCCCTTATCATCTTCTTTCTTGCCCGTTTCCCTCCTTCGCTCCCCTTTAGTAATCTGGATGCCTTCATCTATGACGCTGCCGTGCTGAACTACATGGCTAGGAAGGACGAGGGCTGTAAAGTGATGACCATCGGCTCGGGAAAGGTGTTTGCCACCACGGGATACGGCATAGCGCTGCATAAGAACACCCGCTGGAAACGCCCACTGGACTTGGCCCTGCTGCAGTTGGTCGGAGACGGTATGATGAGGGAGAGAGAACACAGGAGGGATGGAGGAGAGGGGGATTAAGGGCAGGCAAGGGAAGTTGATGAATGTGCTGGCTTGTTAGTAGATGGCTGGCAGCATCAATCTATGTCTTGGTGAGGAATTGAAGTATGTGGGGACAACAGTTTTCTTCAACACTTTCCAACGGGAGCTTTTACCTAATTCACTTTAATGTTGTATGGCTTATGTCTATACACCGCGTTCCAAATTATTATGCAAAATGGAATTAAGTGTCATAAACATTAAATATTTCGTTTTTCAATCAAACCCATGGATGTTATTGTGTCTCCGGCTCTTTGGATCACGGGAATCAATCTCAGACACCTGTGATAATTAGTTTGCCAGGTGAGCCCAATTCAAGGAAAACTACTTAAAGAAGGATGTTCTACATTATTAAGCAGGCCACAGGATTCAAGCAATATGGGAAAGAAAAAGCGTCAAATAGTGCAATGCCTTGGACAAGGTATGAAAACACTAGATGATTCACGAAAACTTAAGCGTGATCATCATACTGTGAAGAGATTTGTGGCTGATTCAGAGCACAAATGGGTTTGTGCAGATAAATGTATAATGAGGAAGGTTACTGCAAGACAAATACAGGAATTTGAAGCTGCTGGTGTAGGATCCTCCAGAGGCTTGCAGTTGTGCATAAACCTACTATTTAACCACCCCTAACCAATGCTCACAAGCAAAAATGGTTGCAGTGGGCCCAGAAATACATGACAACAAATTTTCAAACAGTCTTGTTTACTGATGAGTGCCATCCAACCCTGAATGGTCCAGATGGATGTAGTAGTAGATGGCTGGTGGATGGCCACCATGTCCCAATAAGGCTGTGATGTCAGCAAGGAGGTGGCGGAGTGATGTTTTTGGCTGGAATCATGGGGAGAATGCTGGTAGGCCCCTTTAGGGTCCTTGAAGATATGAAAATGACCTCAGCAAAGTATATAGAATTTCTAACTGACTACTACCTTCCATGGTACAAAAAGAATAACCGTGCCTTCCATAGCAAAATTATCTTCTTAATGCATGACAATGCATCATCTCATGCTGCAAAGAATACCTCTGTGTCATTGGCTGCTATGGGCATAAAAGGAGAGAGACTCATGGTGTGGCCCCCATCCTCCCCTGACCTAAACCCTATTGAGAACCTTTGGAGCATCCTCAAGCAAAAGATCTATGAGGGTGGGAGGCAGTTTGCATCAAAACAGCAGCTCTGGGAGGCTATTCTGACATCCTGCAAAGGAATTCAAGCAGAAACTCTCCATAAACTTACAAGTTCAATACATGCAAGAATTGTGAATGTGATATCAAAGAAAGGGTCCTACATGTAACTTGCCCTGTTAAGATGTGTTTGATTTAAATAACTTTTGATTTCAGTAAATTATGACCTCCTAATGCTGCAAATTCAACAAAGGTCAATTTTCAGTTCTTTACAACCTATAAAATGTTTTGTAACTGTTATGCATAATAATTTGGAACACTGCATTTAGAGTTTTTTACTTATTAAAAAAATACTGTTTTCAATGGGTTTAATGAAATTGAAACTTATACCCTAACGTTTGATGACTAGGAAAGTCAGTGTAAAATATAATTTGCATAATAATTTGGAACGCGGTGTAGTAGACCTACATTCTGTACCTTTTAGAGTAAGGCTACATTTTATAGTATACCTTCATACCTTTAATTTGACCTTTCATTTTCAAGTATACCTAGTACACAGCAAAATCCTAAGTGTTAATGTATCTCAGATTGTGTTAAAATTAACATTTTCCCAGTGTTTATATAGTTCTCACACATTGGATGGTGTTAAAACTTTCATTCATTAATAGTGTTAAGTCTGACACTGTGATGTTTTTTGACACAAGAGTATATTTGTAACACAAAATTGTGTCATTCCCTTTCACTAGGAGTGTTAATTTGTAATTTGTCACGTTTGCATAAACGTATCCCAGGATGCCTTTATAATTATATGTGACAGATACCAATCTTGAGTGTGTTTTACAGCTTTTGTACCACAATGACAGTCAATGTAAGATTTTGATTTTATTTTACAAATTGAAAGTCAACTGAAATGATATCTAACAGTTGTAATATTAATTAATTATTCATTATTAATATTATCACCCACAACCTGCATTTAATAGAATTGCAATGGTGAAATACTTACAAACTGAACAAGACTAGTTAATTTACATCGACAGGAACACTCATCTCCGTAATAGTTGCAATCAATTAAACCACTTACAATTTGTTTTAGGTTTGAAAAGTAAAACTTTTTTACAATTATTATAATTATTATTTAATAATTAGACATAAAGTAATCAATTCATGAATGCACGAAGCAGAAAATGTATTAAAACAAACTATTCTGAAAAATAAAATGTGCAGCAAAACATTCTGGGAATTTCTAATGGGTTTGCCTAAAACAGTGTTTAACACCAACACTGGGGTTCTGTTACACATGTGTGGTGATTTACCACTCACAAGTGTTAATTTAACACCTCAGTAGAAATTGTATAATTAGAACTCACAATTCAACAGTAGGCAATGTTTTGTGTACAGTACATACTGCATATCTAAAAGTAGAACCATTGTGGTTCCTTTTCCAGTACATTATATACTGTACATTTTACAATAGACTTGTATTCTGTTCATTTTACAGTAGAACTACATACTGTAACTTTTACAGGAGAACTACATACTGTACATTTTATAGTGAGCATACATACTGTAACTCTAATTGTGGACATAGATAATGTACCTTTTTTAAACACAGTAGTGCAACATATTTTTCCTTTTACAATAGACCTACATATAGTGACACAGCAGATTATCCTAATGTTTATCCTACAGTTGTCATTTATACTGCACATTTTACAGCAGAACTACAGATTGTGCTGTATACAGTATACCTGTACATGACACCTTTTAATGTACATGTACATACTGAATACTTTACAGTAGACATATATATTGTACTGTTTACAGTATACCTGTACATGGCACCTTTTAAAGTACATGTACATACTGCACATTTTACAGTAGACATATATATTGTGCTGTTTACAGTATACCTGTACATGGCACCTTTTAAAGTATATGTACATACTGCACATTTTACAGTAGATATACATATTTTACTGTTCATTTTGAAGAAGCTATGTATAATGTACTTTTTATAAGTAGACCTATACGATTAATTGTACAGTGGAACTTCAAACATTTTACACTGGACATACCTACTCACTGTGCCTTTTACATTAGCCCTACATATTGACCATTTTACAGTATATGTATGTAATATCTGCCTTATTGTAGGCCTTTATACTAGCTGACAGTTGAAAGTTGAATTTTTTATGGTGTTTGTGACCCAGGTATAACATACTCAAGGACATCAATTGTGATTCTTCACTGAACATTCCTTTTAGTCAATGAGCAATCGCCCCATAATGTATCATTAATCCACTCTCAAGAATAATTTCATACCTAATAAACCCAAGCTGAAATAAATATATATTTATATATACTGAAAATGATCTAAATTGGGACAGCGTTGTGAATAAATATGACATAAAATGCATTATGTATTTGATTCTTTTTTTCCGGTATAGGTCATTTTAAGTAAATTAAAATATTATATTTTAACAATTGGTTTTCCTATGACTATTATTTCTTTCTTTGACATTTTTTGTCATTGATTTGCTCTGGTGCTGTGATTAAAGAACAGCATTATTATTTGACTGGTACAGAGAGCGTTGCTGTCTGTCTCGGTTGAGTGGCCTTTGGAAAAATCTCAAAGCAGCTTTACGAAGCCGGAGGTTCTGCTGCTGTCATTATTAAGGATTGAATGTGAAAGAGAGCAGGAACAGATGCTTATTGAAATATGATGAATGAGATTAAGAGTCTTCCACAGTTTAGGATCATGCAAATTTGCAGCCATTGTTGAAAACACAATTGTCAGTGAAGTATAGTCTCTTTGCAATACGAGAGATCTCTTTAACTCCACAGAATGGGAATTCTTAGCTACATATTCTTGGAGGAATATTTTTCCAGTTTTATTGAGTTTCATTGAAGTAGATTTTGACAGTCAATATGTTAATTTGTGTTTTACTAATCCATGTATCTTGGGCTTTACAATGGGATTTAAGACATGGGACAATTAACCTAAGGTTAATATATGTAATGTGTTTTGTTACAACTCTGATGAACAGGTAATTTAAATCATAGGTTTTGAAGTAACTACTCTGGTAATACAGACTCTTAGACCACACGTGGATGCAATTTCAATGTCTGTCTTCTGCCAGCACATACTCTGGGTTTTCCTTAATTTTTCCTTCACAGTGCAACAGTTGTTTGATATATGGTACTAATGGTTGGTGTCGGCAGTCGTATCAGTGTGTGCTGGCTTTCATCTTAAAGCACTGCCGGGGCCACCCTTAGCAGCGGGGACTGTGTTTCCATGCCGTTTTAGACCTTCATCAAAGCTGTGCAGCTTCTCTCTCTCCATCTCTCCTCACCTTCTTTCCATATTTTCTCTCCTTGTCTTGTTCTCTCTTCTCGTTCTTCTCTCTGTGTCTAGCTCCATTTATAGATGTGTTTTGTCACCATGCAACAGCTCTGAGCCAGACGGTTCTTCGACCCTCCTCATCCTCTGAAACTATTACTTTCCCAGCCTCCCCCTCCGGGTATAAAACACTGTCTGTCCCGTAACATAGGCTGATAATCCTGTCTCCACAATTTTATTTTCTTCCCCGTTCCCTCTGTTTCCACCCGCCAGACGAGATCGACATGCTCGAACGCCTGTGGCTCTCGGGGATCTGTCACAACGACAAGATTGAGGTGATGAGTTCAAAGCTGGACATCGACAACATGGCCGGCGTCTTCTACATGCTGCTGGTTGCCATGGGGCTCAGTCTGCTGGTGTTTGCCTGGGAGCACCTGGTCTACTGGAAGATCAGGCACTGCCTCGGCCGTTCCGGGGGCATGGACTTTCTACTGGCCCTCAGCAGGGTGAGTCACGAGACGGGCAGTGCTGGTGGTTCTAGGGTCAGTGGCAGAGAGCGGAGTGGAACTAGATATCTCACTAGATGGTTCATATGCCATCAGTGAACTGAAAGGGAGCTGATAATGCTTCAGTGCCTTTAGGAAAGCCACTCCTACTGCAGACTGGAACTTTTATTTGACTGCTTTCATTGTACAGCTTGAGTGGGATATCTTCATTTATCTACCAGCTGGTAGGGGTGATGCCCCCTGGTGGTGGCAGACGATAGAGAAAAGGCCTGGTACACCAATACACTGGCTATGTTCAGGCAGTACTGTTCTAAATAAGCTTTATTATTTCCAAAAATTTAAATAAACAGTGACCTAGTCAAGCCGTAAGTAGAAAGCCTAAGTGAGACCCATCCGGTTCTCACATTTGTTTCCTCACAGTCTTCTGAACACCAGGCGCCTCTGCTTTCTAACAGCTCTCCTCTTAGGCTATAGTTTAGCTAACCTCACTTATAGGGGACCTAATGAATGTGGGGGATTATTTACTTCCGTATTTCAGACCTGCCTTGTGTGAATATATTTTAAAAAATTAAGTATGCCTTTATTCGTTTTGTTTAGATATGCCCGGCGGTGTCTCCTGCTTTTAATTTCACAGAATGCTGATTCCAGTGTTCAACATGTGCTCATTCCTGTATTACTCGCAGGCCATCAGATGTTTGTCCTCAAGATAATTGAGATTTACTAGGATGTCTCTTGTTTTTTATTAAAGCATATTTATTGATATTGGATGAATCACCTTCAAGTAAAGGTGATAAAGCTGTTGAGCTTAACATGGTCCTGCCCGTCAGTGCACTTAACCAATAACTGTAGCCTATCTTTTAAGGCAGTCGATCACTTAGTATTACTTAGCAGTCGATTACTGTCACAAGTTCATCTCCCTCACTCGTTAGTATTTTGTGTTCATTTGCCGACTCTCCCAGAATGCTCAGACATGGAATAGAGCTTCATCCACCATGTTCCTAGCATGTCACATTTCATGCTTGACGAAAGAGAAAGGACAGATTATTATTTTTTAAGAGTCACTTCTGACTTACTGTTGGAGGTTGGAGCTCCAAATTATGCTACACACTATGTGGTTGTTTGACAAGATCAATCAAATGGAATTTTGAGTGTGCTGTAAATCCAGTAAATGTACCGCTACATAACTGCTACGGAACATAATGTGACATCGTTTCACTAGGCTTTTAACGAAACGTATGAGACCCCTGTGTTTGTTATGCTACTTTCGCAAGTATCACAACTCTTATGACGGGGTTGCTGTGACATGTAGTTTCCCAGCTGTGTCCTAATTAGCTTTCCCTTTTATCTCTACCCAGGGCATGTACAGTTGCTGCAGGTTTGAAGATGAAACAATCTCTGGAGGCCTCAAAAGCACACTTCCCCTTTATCATAGTGTTCCTACAATGCCGCCGCAGCCGCCCACATCCCACATCTCAGCCGCTGTGACTTGTAACACTACCCTTGCAATGGTGCAACAGCAACAGATGCATCACTACCAGCAGCAGCAGCAACAACAGCCAGTCTATAGCATGCTGCCTGGTGGATCTCCTCCCACCACTGGACACTCTGCAATGGCACTTGGCCCTTCAACCAGTCCCCTTCTGGAAGGTCCTATGCCCTGCTCCACATTTCTGCCTCGCCATGACCGCAGGTCAGCTGTTGTAGACCGCTGGAACCGCCCCAAACCCAGCACAGACAAACCCATGGTCGGTATATCCGACATGTCACCGTTTCAACAGGCCTTGCCCCCTCACTGGGCCGGGGGAGCCGGCGGTGGAGACAATGGCCTAGATGAATACAAGCGCTACTACGGACCAATCGATCCAGAGGGCTTGGAGGCAAACGCTGAGTTGCAAGCAGGTGCCTCCCAAACCCCCAAAATGAACCAGAGAGGGACAAAGTCCTCAGGAATGCCACGACAACCCCCTAAAGGTCTGCCTCCGGGACACTTGATGCCCAAGCCCCCTCTCCCACTTCTTTCGTCGCCACGTCGGCCGCCTTTTTGGCGAAGAGGTAGCCTCCCTAAAAGAAAGGGCTCAGGGGGGCCTCTGTATGAGAACATCCTCCCTCTTGGAAGAAGAGGAGGGGGGCGGTACGGCGCAAGGGATGGAGTTGGCCGGCAAGGCCGTCGTCCTCCCCCGCTCCCATTGCCCGTGTCTGTCTCATCCCCGACCCACACCACCCCCACTACTCCCTCCCACTCCATTCTCTACACCTCCAGCTCCTGCTCATCCAGCTCATCCAGCTCGTCCTCCTCCTCCGTCTCCCTATCACGCTCACACTCACCCACATCCTCCACTGCCTCATACACATCATCACAGAGTTTTAAGTACAGGGCTGGCAGCAGGGACGTTGAGGACGTCTACGACTCGGATGAGCTGACTGAAGAGTCGAGCCTCCTTTTGGGACGAAGAAAGGGCAAGTCCCGGCGAATGTCCTCTCGCTCTTTGCCTTGCACTCCTCCCCCACCACCTGTACCACCCCGCAGACCCCGTCTACAGTATGAAAGAGAGAGGGCCGGGAGCCAACTAGCCCAGCTGCAGGAGTGGTGGGCCTCCTGGGGAGAGAGAGAAAGGCGTAGAGGAACGGGAACCAGGGCCGAGGGGAAGGAGGAGAAGCGGCTCCACAAGGAGAGAGAAAGAGAGAGAAAGAGAAGGAAGAAAGGCCGGAAGAAAAAGAAGAGGGAGGAGAGGGAGCGAGAGCGCGAGCGCAAGCGGCGCAAAGGGAAAAAGAAGAGGAAGAAAGATGAGAAGCTGAAGAGACGAGAGCGGGCTAAGCGATCGGAGCATGAGGATGGGGAGGGCGAAAAAAGGGAGGAGGTCAAAGCGATTACTCAAGAGGCCTACTCCACCCACCCTGTCCCGCGGCGTGACTCCACACGGAAAAAGAGCGAAAGTTCTGTCAGAAGTTACGGGCGGGATATTCCAAGGGAAATCCCTAGAGATGAGGAAAGGAGAGAGGATAGGGAAGATGTAGAAGGACACAGAGGCAGAGAACGGCACCGAAGTCCCCACTCTCGCCACAGGCATTCATCTAGGCCTTCCAGTTCCAGCAAGCAGTACCAGAATAAACCCTCGGCCTCCGTCAAATTTTGGGGAGGGGGAAACCCGTCCTCAGAGAATCCTTCATCTGCATTTCTACCACTGATCCCTCTCTCATCCAGACGCAGGAGTAAGGGCTCTGAGAGAGAGACCGTCGGCAAAGAAGGTGAGAAGCGGCCCCTTTTAAGTCGGAACGAAAGAGGGGAGGTGCAGTCCAAAGAAGGTATTTCCTTTCATGAGTGGGATTCCGAGGATGAGGATGAAGATTCTGAGGGGGGTCGGAGGAAAGCGGAGCAAGGGAAACGTCACGAAAGGCGAAGAAGGACCGCTTCTGAATCAGAAAGGGAGCGAGACAAGGTGGTGGACATCTACACGGACGACGACGGCTCCTCTGGGGAATTTGGAAAGTTTGAACGGTACTGGGAGGGTCACGAGGGCAGAGCGGTCGGGGGAATAGGAGGTGGAGGCTGGTTTTTCGGCACTTATCCCACCAGAGAAAAATCTGGCAGCGTGAACAGTAGGGAGGGGTCGTTATTGGGGCGCGGGGAGGGATGGGGCGGGGCGGGCAGAGCACAGGAAGGGGGTTGGGGATCGAGTGGAGCATGGGATTCTGGTCGGATAGCTGAGGACAGCTGGCCTCCACCTCCGCTCACCCCTCCACCTCCTCGAAGATACTGGTCCGTGGACAAGCTTCCCGTCCAGGAGGAGAGGAAAGGCAGACAGAAAGATAAGGGCCGTGGTTTTGTAGCTTGTAACTGCCAGTCGGCTCTCGAACACCAACATGCTCACTCCAAATGGGCCGGGGTGAGCTCTCGTAGTCAGGAGGAGCTGTTTCTGCACTGTCAGAGTTTTGGGAACAGTGCCAAGTCCAAGCGGCATTCCTCCAAAACCGAGCAGCCCCAGAATACACCCAAAACGGGGAGCCAGTCCAACCTCAGTTTCCAGAGGACGCAGCGGACCGACCGCATCCGGCAGCCGTCGGTGTCGCAGGCCCTTGTCCCCTCCCTCCCTCCACCAACCCTCCCAGCACCTCCCTCATCCTCCCACCCTAGCCACATCCCTCCTCCCACATCTTCCTCATCTGTCTCTTCTCCGTCTGTAGTGTCCTCCACCCCGGGCGCCCCCCAGCCATCTTCAATGGCTTCTGCTAGTGCCAAACTCCTATACCAGAGGCTGCGCTCGGTCCCCCAGCCACAAAGATTGCAGTCGCCTCACCTGCCCCTCAAGGCCAAGAGCCTCTGCTCACGCAGGGGCTCTGCTCACTTCTCCAGTGTGGAGAGCGAGGTGTGAGGCCTGACAAAAACACCTACCTGGGAAGAAGTCCTTGGATCTATTCAGAAAAAATGTTTGGGTCATGACTGTGTGTTAGCAGCAACAGCCTGTAAGTGAGCCCCTCTAGCTCTTGCACAAACCGCATTGTCCAGGCAGAGGGAGTGGACAGTGATGTCATGTTTACTGGGACTCTCCTCATTCCAGGCAAAAGTATATGAAAGACTATATTTGTTGTTAGTAAACAACATTTTATGTCAGAGGCCAAATTTCAGACATGACATTTGCCTCATGGCAGGGTGTGTCTTTGGGTTTTGAAGTGGTTATTCTTGTGAAATCATATATGCTCTTGAGGGCTCAGGTATTCATTCATAGGCCTCCACACTGAGTGACCCAATGCAGTGACATAGTTATCCAGTTACAACCGACTTTCCTTTGCCAAACTGTTTACACCTTACAGAACTGTGAACTCTGAGGTCACAGTTGTATCTGTACTATATTTGACTTTTCATGAGGATAGAATAGTAATTAGCCCTCTCTGTTTTCCCATTTACCCTTTCAAACCCAGATTTTAAAAAATGTGTATCTGTGTTTTACCGTGTTTGAATTCTCGACAACAGGGTAAGTCAACTGTGACTGATCTTATTCTGGCTTACTGAAGCTGAGTGCCAAACTTAAATGTGGAGCTAACAGACAATGCTGTTTTATTTACATCACAGGTACTTTCACTGTTCACGTCCCTCTTGAGCAATACATTACCTGCAGACCACATACAATTCATGAATTTTATATTTTCAAAGGTTATTTTACTATGTGTGTTATTACGATGAGAGACAAATGTGTTAATAATGACAAAATGTAAGCACTGTGCTGTACTATACTGGGTACACACAAAATGTTTTCAACTACCTATAGTCATTGGCAGCATCACCCCCCTTAAGACAGAATGTAGCCTTTACTCAGTCTGCTGCAACCATGAAGGCACTTTAAGATCGTAGCAATTAGGGGGGAACTAATATGTGTATTACCATTGGGTAAGTGCTAGATAAAGTTGTCTGACGTGATCACACAGTTGGTCAGAATTCATTCTCTGTGTCCCAGTTAAGATGTCTACATGATAGGTGCCTAAAGAAAGATATGTTTAATAGATTGGAGTTGATGTTATATGAGAGCACTAACTATGGGCTACGCGTGTTTGTGAATCAGGCCTCATGTTCATGACAATTCCTCAGCAAAGCTGATACCAGCACATTCAGGTGTTCTTTATTATCAGCCAATTCTTCACCAACCTTCTGCATTAGCATTTGGAGTGTCGGCAATTGATTCCGTTTAGAATATTCGTTCTTGTTGTCTGCTAAGTTCTTATTCATAGGTCTGGTCAGCTACATTGTCTGCCTTTTACTGCATCTGAGCCATATTTAAGCTAAAGAAAAAAAAGAGTGACCTAAGTTAACACAAAATTGTTGTGTAAAGTTTATCTGCATTTTTTTGAGTATCTTGATATATATATATATCACATATATATTTGTGGAGGTTGGTAGCATTAGAGAAATTGTTGTTTAGCATCTTGATAAGGGGATATTGTTTATCATTCCAGTGCCATTAGATAATATATTAATATTTCATGTGAAAGAAACACAAGAACTCTCCTTGTTATTTGCCCACAGCTGGGAGCACTCTTTCTTCAACATGCTCAAAGTAGTTGATCCTCAAAACCTGGCTAGCTGAGAGTTACAGGTACACATTGAAAGAAAGCAGTTATTTGCTTGATACAATCAATAGCTTACAAGAACCCAATGAAGAGGCTAACCAATGGTGACGTTACCTCTGAAGGTATATTTACCAGAAATTATGTCTCTTGCCCTTCTCATTACGTCTCTTTGTTGTATTGATGAGTGTCTGCAAATGTAAACTGTTCTATTTTTTATTAAGTATCTGTGAATATTTCTTTCATCTCAATAATAGCATATCTATATAAGAATATATTTCGAAGATATAATATGTTCAGTTTGTCTTCTAAATTTACAGTATTATCTACGAAGCCGTCTTTTTTGTCTGTTCGTTTGTCCTCCTGTCTCAAAACCCAGTGACATCAGAGACCAGTACTTTACTGTGTACTTACTCACATGGCCGACCATCGACCACCATTATTTAACAGTGAGAGTCAGCATGTGACGAAGGTGTGTGTCTGACGACCGTGTCACTGTAGAGTGCGTTTGGGCCTTAACTGTGGCGAGTGATGATATCAAATGAATTATATTGTCTTTCACTAGGACATACACCTGTGTGGTGAGACATTGGCCCCTGAATTTCAACCAGACCAATGGGTTGAAATTTACAGCAGCATTTTAAAATGCTGAAACACAATGTAGCCTAGCAGGCGGCAACAGGCTTTTTGCATCATGCTACCGTATGCTATGCTGTCCACGGTGAGCCACACCTGGATGTTAGTGTGAGCTCTATCTGCAAAGCTGCGTCTTTCATGCTAATAGGAAACAAAAACACTGTTTCTCCAGAATAACCCCTACTGTAGCGGCCCTTCTGGCACTGTTCTGTCCATGGACCCTGCGAGGTCTTTATGCCACACTGTATCTGGGAGGTCTTGCACTGTGTCACTGTGTGGGAAAAGTTGTGCCATTCTAGGGCAGAACACATGGTTGTCACGTTGGGCCACCGCGCCACCGGAGAGACAATACTGTGCTGTACTGCAAGCAGAACAGAATAAAAATAATTTTAATAAGAAAAACTCACCTGTCCGTTTCAATCTCCTCTTGTGTGTGTTTCACGGCAGTGTGTGTTGGTGAGAATGATCGGTATGAAAGAGTTATCTGTTCACATACCTCCTAGAGGACCTGTTGCACAGAATACAGTACAGTCCGCTCTTTGAAAAGTACAATGGTTAATCACAGCAAGTGACAATTTAATGGAGATACTGTACAATAGATGATGTGTTCTCATTCACACACTTTATACAGCTAAAGATCTTAAAATTGGCCATGTCAAGTTTAAAATGTGTCATGCACATGAATACATGTTTTTTTACAGTAGGATGAAATGTGTACTTGCATGTTTACTTCAACCCTGCATATGCAAGAATCAAAAAATTGGTATATCGAAACTCCAGATTGGTCCAAATTGTTGACTCAAATGTGTTTTTACCATGTACCAGCTCTGGATTAAGGACAAACGCAGATATGAAAGTCCATTAAAGCTAATAACACATATCAGTGAGATAGAGCCCCTTAAAAGATCTTAGTGCACTTACAGGCCATTGTTAAGGGCCACTATTAAACACCTTAATGGATGTTCGTTGACAGCCATATTGTGCCAGAGTGCTATCTCCCATCACACTCAATGTGAGGAGGTCAGTTCAACCACCAAGTAAAAGTGAAAAATTATAAGATATACTGTACAGTATTGTGTATAGGATGTTGTAAAAGCAAAGGTAAGATTTTTTTGTGGGCACTGAAGATATAAAATATATTTGACAATAGTAGATTATTTCATCCGAGTAATGAATATATTTCTGTTTAAATTGATTTAACAGCTTTTTGGTTCTTATTCCATTCCCGACTTGCTTTCCACTAAGCAACACGCGTATTATATATAGATATATATCCATAAGGCCAATGCAGCACTTTTTCTATGCAATTGATTTAACAGCTTGTTGCTTTTGTGCTCCAATTTACAATGTGCACATTTTCCCTGATATAGAATAGATGTTTTGTCCTGGAAGATGGATGTGTCTGTAACCTATTATTATTCCATTCCTATGGTCCTCACTTTCTGTTGAAATAATCTGCCACTCTTCTTCTAAGAGCATTAATGCCATGTTAGGCAGATGTGAGAATCTGCTATGAAAAGGTCTCTAGGGGCAACAATAGCAACCCAAGGTGTGCATCAGTAAGTGCTCGATGTTGTGCTTTTCGGCGTAACCCATGCCTCTTCACTTTCTCAGAATGGCTGTGTGCCACTGCAGCTACAGTATAATATTGTCCAGTATTGCCACAAAAAACATATCACCCCTTATAGTACATTATGAGAATAGAATAGCTTTATTACATGTAATGACAGTAGCTTTTGTATCGAATGAGTCCACACTGAATTCATTCACAGTGTGTACAACATTTATTTGTGTATTCTATGCTATGCATAGATGTCAGAACACTTATCATATTGGCTGAGCGGTCTGTTCTCTCCTGTTTGTACTGGACAAACTAGAGCAGAAACCAGGCCAAGGTAAACCCGTAACAGGAGTGCGGAAAAAAGGAAAAAGAGAGACGCATACACTATCAGGAAAGGGAAGAAGGAAGGCTTAAACCCAGGATAGTCAGGAGCGAAAGAAATTAACATGGGGAATTTGTGACAGATGGGGGGGGGTTAGAG
Organism: Umbra pygmaea; assembly: GCA_016801145.1. Classification (NCBI taxonomy): domain Eukaryota; kingdom Metazoa; phylum Chordata; class Actinopteri; order Esociformes; family Umbridae; genus Umbra; species Umbra pygmaea. The sequence goes on along the minus strand of JACXGM010006632.1, from coordinate 6,474 downwards.
ACATGAGACAGGCACACAGAGGTGGGGTGGGGGGTAGTGGAGTCCAGGGAATAAACTGAGGGCCAAGAAGCTGACAGAAAACCAGGGGAGAAATATATAGATTAATGGAGACAAGTGTATTGAGTCTTCTAACTTCATTGTATTTCTTAATTACTATTGGAAGACCTTGCACCCAGAAACCTTCGAGGCCCAAAGATGAACCCAGCATCATGCAACACAGTTGTCAATGGTTTGACGGTATAAACTTGTCATCAACTCACGCAGGGAAATAGAGAATGAACGCATTGCTAATAGCAATAAGCTATTCATAGTCTGCTAACAAAAAACATTATATAAACCTACTTTGCATACTACATGAGAATTACTACAGGATATATTTTAAAGAGGCCTAATAATATACAGACTATTGTGCCTGAAGTGTTTTTTCTAAATATTGGTCACCATGAGTAGCTGAAGTGCTTGTTAATGAGCATTCCATGTAAAACAGGCATTGATATGCAATTAGGGTTGGGTTGTATCTCGGGAGACCAGTACTGCATCACAGTTCCTTGCCTCTGTGAGTGACAGACAGGTTTACACGGCAACTATAGCTTCTCAGGCCAACCAGAGGGTGGCAGCATGACCCAGGTTCATTCTGTCTGTGGGGACAAGAATTTAACTCCTGTTTTAATCAACATACCTTCTGTAGCAGAGATATTTATTAACATCTGTTTACTCAAGATAAATGTACAGTAGCGTTCTTGGTCACCCAAGAATTTTCATTTGTTTTGATAGAAATTGATACCTTTACTCACCCAGGTGGCATTGCCGTATATTGACAGCAAATTATAAGCAAAACATGATTCATTACAGATGAGCTAAAAGACTTCATCATTAGGAAACTGAAATTATGGTTGCTGAAAAAGTGGCTTTGCAATTGTATTTTAATTATTAATTATAAATCAGTAATTTCCAACAATGATATATATTTGCAACATTTTTAATCACTTGTGTGTGTGTGTGTGTATATATATATATATATATATATATATATATATATATATATATATATATATATATATATATATATATAAATATATATATATATATTCATCTATATCTCTAAAAAAGTTAAAAATGTGTGTTTTCCTGAGTCGCACCAAAATATTTATAGTAGTTTTTCATCTACTAATTTGGGTGTAAATTGTGAGTTCCTGTACAACGGGCTTAGTGCTGTTACCCCAAAACACGCGATACCCTGACCTATTTTGATGTTTACACATCTAAGTTGTAAGTAGACAAGCATAAGATTATAAACATTATAAACATGCCTTTGTTGCCCAGAAACATGTTTATTTAAAGTCTGAAATCATGCTTTCCCCGCAAAACGTAATAGGAAATGTAATGACCCTATTATCGTTTTGATACGAAGTTAGGTGACCCACAATTTTTGAATGCCAGTGTATATTCTACAATAATGCTCAGTCAAGGGTAAATGACCCAATTTCAGTCTTTGCCCCACCCCTTCATATAGAAGGTTTCATACAGTGATTGAAAAAGAATGAAAAAAGAATTGCTCATATAACTACTGCATTAATTGCTGTAAGTGACTGACAGTGTTAGCAACAGTTGAAAAGGGTGTTGCAGATAGTGGGAAACCTCACCTTATCCTCACACACTAGCAATCGACATTTAACAGACAATTACAAGATGTCTTTCAAATTATTTTTATCAGTAAGAAGAAGCCTTTAATTGTTTAGAATGTTTTCTAATGTTTAGATTTTAACCGTCCCCAGCTGGATTCTCAAACTCGCCCATTTTATATATTTAACATTTCCGGAAGGTTTCTGAGGTTCACGGCAAACCGTCAGGAAAGGAAGAAAAACTGTTAGCAACAGCACATAGACAATAGTTTCAATATAATAACTCACATTCATATATGCATGAAAAAGGCCCACCAGCACCACAGTGTCCTTGCTCTGGCCTCCAATTCTTCTTTCTTTGAGATGAAAAAAGGCTAGAGCACAAGGTAACAAATTTAAATTACAGATTCTAACCATTAGGGGCAACAAAGAAAATGTATGCCATAATAATGTTGGGAAACACTATGATAAACAAGGTTGTCGAAATACCAATGGATAGATTAATTATGATTTTACTTCACAAACAGAAATACTCAGTAATAGAGTGCTTAGTGTGTGAACTATATAACTAAGCTTAAAATGCTTGGTTCCCACTGAATAGCTTTAATGAAATACAACTTAATTTACACTTTAAATTAATATCCATTATTAATTCAGTTAATCTGCTTTATCATATTAAAACTCAGTTTTCAGGCAATTAGTCTAAAATAATTCAAAATAAACAATTGGATTCATACGACTGCAAATGTAAGAAAACAAGATTGCTCAAACTACAACAATACTAAAATTGACTGAATTGTTAATATTCAACATACTTTTGAGTTTGTGACAGCAATATGAACTTGATACTATAGAATAACAGACACTATTTCCTGGAATTTCTTTGATAATTTATATGGATTATCTCCCTACCTTCTAAAGTGTGGCTTGTGAGTGAAAAAACAGCTCAATATCTCAGCTTTTTTCATTTCAGTTATTTAGCTGAAACTCTTATCTAGGAAGTCTTAGGGTGAAATCCCCCTGGAGAAACTTAAAGCGTAAAGTGCCTTGCTCAAGGACACAATGCCAGTTGGCTCAGTCAGGAATGGAACCGGCAACCTTCTGACTACAACTCACACTCCCTAACCACTGAACCATCTTTTCATAGGTGGCTGGTAATAGTTTGTTAAAAAACAGAGAAGAAAAATTCTCCCTGTAACTCTTCGGGATCTGTCCTTGACTTACAAAAACAACATTGATCACATAAATCAAATAAAGAAAATGTATCAAATTGTGTGAAAGGAGTAAATGAATCAAATTGTACACCTGCCTCCATAAGTATGTACAACAAACACAAATGTTTAACATAAGTTACAATGTGATGACTAGTTATTATGGCTTAATTTAATTAATATGTTGGAGGCAAGCGATAATATCACATTGAATAAAATTTAACAGGCATTCTAAATTATATCTTAAGCAATTAAATAAGCAATGCAATGATCATGTGATGTCCAGATAGTGCCTGTGGGCAAAGATTGTCATATAAGTTATATTGCGCAGCAAAACACTTATCATTCCACAAGAGGACAGCAGAACAACCCAAATGGGAGCAGCAAATCCCAACTCTAGGTTACTTAACTTATGCAAATCAAATTAGTGTTTGAATCATTAATGGTCTTAGCCTTCTCTCCTTTTGAACTCAGCGTAGACTGAGAGCAGACTTTGCCTGCCTTCACGACCCACAAGCACCAATGACCTCGGATACGCCAATGCTCTTGTGCTGTCTGAACGAGTTAAATCTCATTTGGTGGTAGGGTTTGCATGTGCAAATAGTGCAGACTGCCGCAGTACCATAGTTCCACCACTGTGCAGCAGGGGGGGCGCTCTTCTGCAGCAGAGTGTGGATGTAGCCATTGGAATCATTCACTATACGCAGATTTCCTGGAAAACCGCCGGAGCACGACGATAAGTCTAATTTGAGCCCCATTCCCATGACTCCTGGATGCCTTTGAAGGATCTCGTCACTGCTAAAACCAGAACATAGCAGACTCAGGGCCAGACCTATATCAATGTAGATACAGAATTGATTATGCATTTAGAGTTCGGTTAATATTCGTCAAGGCATCAGGGATGGGGGGGTATAGTAGGTTACTTCCTCAGATGACTACAGTCACAAATCTGCTGCACTACCGCTCCAGGACCTCTGCACAACACATGGAATAAGCAATGAGGGTGCCAAGGTGGTGGTGGTGTGAAATTGTGAATGTCAGAGATTTGTGAAGTGTGTTCCTATGAGAAGCAGTGTTTGCATGCTCACACATGTCTGGCAAAGACCGTTGTATTATGTGCATATGCGTCTGAGTGTGACTGTGTGTGCACATGTAAAAAACAGTATACATGTGCACGAGAGAGTGTGAACATGTGACAGAGGTGTGAAGATGTTGTTTGACATACTAGAGTGTGTCAGTGGAAAAGAGTATCTGGCAATGATTGTGAAGGTACTGGACAGAGAATGCGTGTGTGTGTGTGTGTGTATAGTAAGAGTGAATGTTTGTAAGTAAACAGGTGGGGTATGTGTAAAGAAAATGTGTGTACATTTGAGTAACGTTAAACGTGCATTTCTGTAACAGATATACAAGTTAAACCAGATCAAATGTTTATCTTCTGTGTGCGAACTTAGTTTACACAGAGTAGATCTCTATCAGTGGCCTGTGAGTTATGGTTCATGTCCAGGAACTGAAACATTAACAAATGCAGTAAATAGGGTGGAGGTGGCCTCATTCACACAAAAATGGAAACGCTTGGTATGCCGTACCCTGCTGCTATACAAATTATTGGTTTGTTTACGCTAGCAAAATATTTTAATAAGGATGGAGGAAAAGAGTGAGAAAGAAATAAACTGAAACATGTATGAAATGGACCACTGGAGGGAAATAGGGGAGGGTCTTGTCTTTTTATTCTTTGTTGAGGGTCACCCAACATTTTTTAGTCTAGGGTAGAGAGGGTCACCCAACTTTTGTATTCATAATAACAGCAAAACTTCAAGGTGGCTTGTTTAGTGCATATTTTTCCATGTAGCTCTCAGTCTCGGACCCCCATTGCTAGCAGATGGGTCTGACCCAACAGAAATTGCACCATCCCCTACCCCCACGATCACATGTAGGCCTATTGTGAACAATGAGCTATCTTGATTTTGCACCTGTATGTCAGTTTCTTTATTTAAGTATTTAGCGAACTCCATGATGACAGATTAACAATGCACTGGCCAGGCAAGTACTCTACACTCGTATAGGCTCATTAGGCTGGGCATGTCCGCCTAATATACGCTCAAATATTGCTCTGCACTCTAGTCAAATGGGGTCCGCTCTGCTTCTTGCCTTTGCTCTGCTCACATACTCTGCTGGCTATATGAAATATAGTTATCATTCATCACACAAAATTTCTCTTTGTCCTATTTTGCACACAGATGTGCAGTTGGGCTGAAGGGGTGATTATTGCTACTCCGCAAATAATTTGGTGAAAAAGTACATTATTCCTGATTAGTTTGAACTAGCCTTGTAATAACCTCTTAAAAAATATAACTTGAAAGCCTAATACAATTCTATTTCTATAGGGAATTCTGGTTAATTGAAGAGTGACTCTTTAACACTGATGCCCTCTGATACAACAATATAAAAGCCATGGCAACAAATGAAACAAAATATAATATAAATAATATAAATGAATTTAAACAGACATCATAAAAAACACCTTAATTAAAACACCTATTTAGAAAATAACTCACATTTAATAAAAAGTCATCTAACAGGCATTTCTCTTTGTTTTACAAGACACCTCTTCATTTTTTCCAGAGTTGGATATTAATATTTTCCCAGCATATCAAGGCATGACAATATATGCGTTTACCCAAAGGGATATATTTATGTTTTCTTAATTTAATTAAGTTTATTTGATGATGTTGGTGGAGAGAATGGTAAAAGGTGCTCACTGCCAGGCATTGGACGACATACATATTTTGCCTCTCTCACTTTGGAAAAGTAGGCACTGCTGGGGCAGTAATAAAACTCACCTACTAGCCTACTTATGCCACTGTGTGAGAGAAGTATATGTTTATGTACACAACAATTATAGGCCTACGTTGTTGTCACAATATTAGTGGGTGTAGTGAAGGAGAAAGACCATGGCAGGTAGATGGTTTTCTTTGATTTTAATGAAACAAGTAGTTTGCATATAGACAGTACAACGGAATACGCATAAATGTCCCTCCTGACTTGTAAAATTGACAGATATATTGGAGGAACAATGGCTAGAGACTACAAAAATACTATGCTCTTAAGCGCAGCATAGAACGTGCATGTAATCTATAAAGCAAACACCTTTACTCAAACAATATTTTGTAACTCTACTTACAACTCTTGTAGAGGAGAGGGCACAATAGTGTAGAATTTCCAATGTCCTTAAACACGACAAGCTGGGCAAATGTCATGCAATGATACATATCCAACATGGACAATCATCAAGTAACAGTAAATCAATGCCCAACACCCCGCTCTTGCCTAGTCAGAGCCTATATACTGTAGAATAATAATTGAACACGGCTGGACGTAATTGAATGAATCAGATATACAAGTACCAGCCTAACCTTAGCTAATACCTAACCTAGCTCTGGCTAAGTGTAACGTCCAGCCCTAGTGGGCTGGTTATGGACTTGATTTTGTTTAGTGTCTTTTGTGGTTTTGTCTCCCTTGTTGCTTTCAGTGTTTACACGGTGGTTTAGTTGTTAGATTTATTCCTCTTGTGTCCTCATTGTTATTGCCCTGTGTGTGATGGAGTTCAGGTTCCTCCCCAATGTGTGGTATATGCCTCCCTC
>JACXGM010006631.1:0-32387 GCA_016801145.1 Umbra pygmaea | reverse complement strand
ATTCACATGGTTATACCATGAACACCGCTCACACTATAGAATTTGCGTACACGAAGTCAGACCAGACGTGAGATTTTATCGCAGCCTACGATCACGTTCAAATTGATAAATCCCTTGCTTTTCGTAGGAATCACCGTACGCCCGTCGTACGCCTGTTTTAGGTCGTACGCACGTTTCATAAATGAGGGCCATTGTGTTTGATTCTGCCCAGTCTGGAGGAGATAGTAGCCATAAATCTACTATCCATAAATCAATCAATCAAATTTATTTATAAAGCCCTTTTTACAACAGCAGTTGTCACAAAGTGCTTTGACAGACACCTGGCCCGAGATCCCCAATGGATGGCAAGTAACTTCACTGAGCATGTTTATTTGGTACTAAGATATACTGTATATATAATAATTTATCTTGCATGTGTGTCAATTTCATAGCTATGAATTTCTAATACTAAATCACATTTCATGACAGGGCCCAATTTGAAGAAGGCAAGTTTGACGCTGAAACGTTGGTATTTTTTAAATATATTCATTTGGAGTAAGAAACCTGGAGTGTGCGTCTTTCTTTTTCTTTGTTTGAGGGCCAAGAGAATAATTATTTAGCTAGATTGAAGAAACAGCTGGAACTCTTTCTACACCAGGACTTCACTGGTAATGATCTTAATAAGGGAGGAGTTTCCCTACTAACACTTCAACACCAGTTCCAACAGAATTTGGTCTCCCTTCCAAAGACTGACCAGGCCCAACCCAGCTTAGCTTCAGAAGGAAAACAGCAGTGAAATATAGGGCACTATGCTGTGGCTATATCACTTAAAATACCTACTTTAGATTAAGTAATTATCCTAGTGGCTCACATAATTCTTTCAATCTCTGCTATTTATGTTTGACCAATGTGTTCAATGATGACTAGTAAGTCAATATTTCTGTATGTTCTTTGTTACCATTAGGCTGTTAGAACTTAGATTAAGATTTTACTATGTTTGAGGATCCTTTTTGCATGTACAGTATACAAGTAATTTCAAAGGGTGTGTATATACAATGTGTGCGTATATACAGTGCATCTGGAAAGCATTCACAGCGCTTCACTTTTTCCACATTTTGATATGTTACACCCTTATTCTGAAATTGATTAAATTAATTATTTCCCTCACAATTCTACAAATAATACCCCATAATGACAATGTGAAAGAAGTGCATTTGAAATGTTAGCAAATGCATAAAAAAAAAAAAAAAAGCACATGTACATACAGTATCTCACAAAAGTGAGTACACCCCTCACAATTTTGTAAATATTTAATTATAACTTTTCATGTGACAACACTGAAGAAATTACACTTTGCTACAATGTAAAGTAGTGAGTGTTCAGCTTGTATAACAATGTACATTTGCTGTCCCCTCAAAATAACTCAACACACAGCGATTAAGGTCTAAACAGCTGGCAACAAAATTGAGCACACCCTTAAGTGAAAATGTCCAAATTGGACCCAATTAGCCATTATCCCTCTCTGGTGTCATGTGACTCGTTAGTGTTACAAGGTGTCAGGTTTGAATGGGGAGCAGGTGTGTTAAATTTGGTGTTAACACTCTCACACTCCCTCATACTGGTCACTGGAAGTTCAACATGGCACCTCATGGCAAAGAACTGAGGATCTAAAAAAAACAAAGGTTGCTCTACATAAAGATGGCCTAGACCAGTGGTCACCAATTCTGGTCCTGGAGATATACCATCCAGACTATTTTCACTTTAGCCCCAATTTAGCACACCTGATCCCACTAATTAGCTGGATGAGGAGCTGAATGAGGCTACATTATTTGCAGTTGAAGTGAAAACTTGCAGGATGGTAGATCTCCAGGACCTGGATTGGTGACCACTGGCCTAGACTATAAGAAGATTGTCAAGACGCAGAAACTGAGCTGCAACATGGTGGCCAAGACCATACGACCCTAAGCACACAGCCAAGATAACAAAGGAGTGGCTACAGGACAACTCTATGAATGTTCTTGAGTGGCCCATAGAGAGCCCAGACTTGAATCCGATTGAACATCTCTGGAGAGATCTGAAAATGGCTGTGCCACGACTCTGACATGCCCTCTTCTGACCCAGCCACAGGTGACCGTGCAGTGGCTCCGACTCCTCTGACTCTGCTGGTGGCTCTACCCTCTCTGCCTGTGCTGGCAGCCCCGACCCCTCTGCCGGTGGCCCTGTTGTAGGTTGTTTTTTCCAAATTTGTATTGTGAGTACTTGTAAAGTTTACTTTGCCATTGAGATATGTGCCTGCCTCCTGTCTACTTCTACCTAACACACAACCATGAAAGCTATTTCTTACACATTTTCAAAATTCAAGCACTTTTCAAGCATTTCCAAGCACCTTACAACTGTGTTAAATTATATGTTTACATACTGTACATAAACATACTTCATCATATTAAAACAGATGTCATTGTGCTATAAAAAAACAGGTAAGCATTGGTTATAGCATTCTACAGAAGGGTGACAAATTAAAAGGAAAACACATTTCATGGTTCAAAATGTGATGTAGAACCCCCTGCCCACCTCCGGGATGGTTTTGCAAAGGGCAGACCCCAGAGATAAAAAAATGAAGAAATTAATTACTGGGTAGGGATGCAGTATTATGACAAAATAATTGTAGATTATTGCTCTTGATATTTTAATAATGATTTTTAATGTTAATTAATATAATTAATAAAATAAAGTTTTTGTGTGTGGGGAAACGGCACGTCATATTCTTGACATTCTTCACATTGGGTATTTTAGTAACAAAATGGTTATCAAAACTGGATATAAAACATATACAGAAAGAGAGCAACAAATGTTCCTCATCACTGAAACGGAAGACTTCAGCCCAAGCTCAGGTCACGATGCACTCTCGCGAAAACTCCCATTATTAATTGAATATAGCTGGCTAAACTGCTAAACAAATATATTTATACATAATTTGCCCTTTGTTGTTTATGTTGAAAATGCGAATTCAGTCAATGAGCGTGCGCACTGAACAATCTTTTACATTCCTCCCCCTCCTGAACTTCATAGGCCTAATGATCGAAAACTCCCTACATTTTACCTTTTGTAGTATACATGTATTGATATTATAATGGCGCACATGCTCCATTTAGTGGTAGTCGTGGGTACTGTTATATGATGACGTGGGGGCGTGTTTTTATGTCCGATCTTTATTGCTGACCAAGCTTGAGCGTAAGTATATCGTCCTGTCGAATGTTTAATTAATATAAGCCCAGATGTTACAGTGGCGACGAGGATGGGATTATGAAAATAAAACATTTTTGTTTCCCAGACAGGGGTAGATGCAGTTGGCCAGTGAGTAAAGAAAAGTGTATTTTTTAGACTCGTAATTTAGCAGCAAAAGAAGCTAGCTACGGCCCTTGGCTAAGCTAGCAGTACAGCATGGCGAGTATCCGCTTGGAGCAATTTCTGAATTCAAAGAGGGATCGGAAGATTTTGAATCTTACTTGGAACGACTGGAACAATGGATGTTGGCAAATGATTTAGAAGAAGTTAAAAAGGTTATTGTATTCCTTTCGGTCATTGGGCCAGAGGCCTACAGGCTTGTAAAGAACCTGACCATGCCAGTGAAGCCTAGCACGCTAACGTTCAAGGAGCTGAGTGAAACGTTAATCAATCACTGTCACTACAAACCAAAACCGCTAGTCATTGCAGAAAGATTCCGTTTCAAAAAAAGAATCCAGCAAGAGTGTATCAATAGCTGACTACATTGTTGGACTAAAGCAGCTGTCTGCTCACTGCCAATATGGATATCATCTAAATGAGGCATTAAGGGACCAGTTTGTTTGTGGGTTGAAAACGGAGGCAATACAGAGAAAGTTGCTGTCTGAACGTGAGCTAACCTTTCATGTTGCCTGCGAGACTGCACAGTCAATGGAAATGGGGTCTAGAAATACACTTGAGTTTGCAGGGAAACTGGAAGAAGCAGCAAATGTAAACAAACTGTTTAATAAAAACAAAAATGATTGGAAAAAACGCTCTCAATCAGGAAGTGATAATATTAGAGAGCAATAAGGTGATGTTAAGGATCAGCAGCACTGCTACAGATTAGTGATGGGCAAATCATGAACGGTTTGTTCTTTTTTAACAAATCTTTAGAATTTTTTCATTTTGTTCTTTTTGGCGCAGGCCCATTACTTCTATGATCCAGTATACTGCTTGGTACTAGTACCAGAATCATTCATTTTGGCGCAGGCACATTACTCTTTTATTCAATAAGATTTAGTTCTTGGATTTGCGCCTGCTTGCTCATCACTGTAGACTGAGAGATGGAAGACTCACAGAATTGTACCACTTAACTATTACGTTCATTTCAATGAACGAGATCCAAAGATAAGAGTCAGTAAAAAGAATCAAACTTCCCATCACTACTACAGATGTGGTGGAAAACACACAGCTCATGTATGCAAATTCAAAACAGAAAGAATTTCACCAGTGTTCTAAGGTAGGACATATTAAGAGGATGTGTAGGAACAGGAACCCCAAATATCGAACAAAGTATGTGGAATGTGGAACAAACCAAGAGGAAGAAAAGTCGGAAAATGAACTTTTTGGGGTGGACACAGTGTAAACAGCGTCTGATGGGAAAAATGGGGTGGCTGTAAATGTTGAGCTAGAGGAAAAGGTAGTAAAAATGCAATTAGATAAAGGAGCTGCTGTGACACTAGTATCTGAGATAGTCTACAAGCAAGAACTCCCTCATCTACCCCTTGAGAATAGCAACATGCGGCTCTCCACCTTCTCTGGAGAAGACATACCCTTAATAATGCAGGTGACTGTGAATGCACAATAAGAACAACATTGATCAAGGCTACTCCTGGTGATAGTCAAAGGGAATCAACCCACACTCGTGGGTTGGAACTGATTAAACAAAATCAAACTGAACTGGCAAAATATTTTCTGAAATGCAACAGTAGGAGGTTCTATAAATGCGGATGTAGAGGCAGTTTTGCAGCGACATAAGGCTGTATTTGATGAAGGGCCCAGCACAATTTGTGAGTTTAAAACTAGCATCAAACTAAAACCGGATGCTAAGCCAATTTTTCAGAGAGCCAGACCTGTGCCTTATGCTTTAAGGGACAAAGTCGATAAGGAATTGGACAGACTGGAAGCCAGCGGCATTAACTCTTAAGCAGACAGAAGTCAATGGGCAGCACCAATTGTGGTGTTCCAAAAGCTGACAAGTCAATAAGAATCTGTGGGGACAACAAGCTTACAATTAATCAAAACGTGGAAGAGGAAACATATCCCATGTAAATAAAAATAAAGAGGACTTGTTCGCAAAATTAGCTGGAGGCAAACTGTTAACAAAGTTGGATCTATCACATGCTTACCAACAACTAGAACTGGACAAAGACTCAGAGAAGTATTTAACTGTGAACACACACTGGGGTCTTTACGTATATCACCGATTCGCTTACGGGGTTTCCAGTGCTCCGTCTATTTTCCAATGTGTGATGGACCAAATCTTACAGGATCTTGATCAGGTGACCTGTTTTCTAGATGACATCCTGATAACAGCAAGTTCAAGCGACGAACACTTGCTAACATTAGGGGAAGTCCTGAGCCGTCTGGAAAAGTATGGTGCAAGAGTGAAATGGGCAAAGTGTCAGTTTGAGACCAAGTGGAGTACTTCTCATTGACAAAGAAGGGCTGCACCCCACTGAGAGCAAAGTGGCAGCAGTATTGAATGCTCCAAGCCCCACCAATATCTCTGAACTCCATTCATTTTTGGGACTTTATTATGGCAGATTTTTGAAGGACCGAGCTACGCTGTTGCAACCCCTTACATACTCTTTTAAAAAAGGAAATTCCCTGGATGTGGACAACTGAGTGTGAAACAGCATTCAAGAATGCTAAGAGACAACTTATGCAGAGCACAGCAGTGGTGCACTACAACACAAGGAAACCAGTGAGACTTGCCTTTTATGTGTCCCCTTTCGGAATAGGAGCGTTCATATCGCACATCATGGAAAATGGTGAGGAAAAGCAAATTGCTTTTGCTTTAAGCACTAACGGGGGCAGAAAGAAATTATGCCCAGATCAAGAAGGAAGCACTAGCGTTGATCTTTGGTGTAAAAAAGTTCCATAAATATCTGTATGGAAGGAAATTCATACTCACCACAGATCACAAACCACTCCTGGTAATTTTAAGTCCCAAGTCCATTCTCACACTGGCAGCGTTGAGGATGCAACGATGGGCTTTAATACTGATGGCTTACACCTATGAGATTGAGTATCGGAAGTTGGCAGATCACGCCAATGCAGATGCACTTTTCCGGTTGCCAAGGGCAGACCCGGACAACACAGCAGAAGAAAATAAGATTTTCTATTTCTCCCTGATGGATGAGTTACCAGTGCAAGCCAATGACATTGCACAAAGCACCCGCAAAGACCAAATTCTCAGCAGAGTTTGAGAATTCACATTGAATGGATGGCCAAGCTACATTGAAGATGAAACTCTAAAGCTGGATTCACACCAGGTCCGGCAAACTGGTTGCATTGCGGCGGAAGTCCATTCATCTCAATAGGAAGCAATGCGCACCGCTGCGGCAAATCTACCGCAAACGGCAAAATGTGGATGCGGTGTGGCGGGTGTGTCGCAAGAGTTTAAATAATCCAACTTTTGCGGTGTTTTGCCGTGTGGTGCCAGAACCGGAAGTTGATTTACCTCAGAGAAAGAGCTAATATGTCACTTTCATCTATGGGTGTGTGAGATCGCAAGACAAGCTTTGACAGCTCAGTAAATAGTTTTCGTATTGTCAATGAATAAACTGAAAACAGCTCCTGTCAGTCGCCTTGCTGGAGATGGACAGTTGTATGTAATGTTGCCCATCATCTCGTAGATACAGAAGATTGATTACGATGTTTATTAGTGTACAAGTGTGTCTGCATTACGATGCCGTACGGGGATTTTTTGCCATGTCTCGTGTGAATCCAGCTTAAGACCATTTTACAATTGAAGAACTGAACTGTCTGGGGAACATGGATGCGTCCTTTGGGGACTGAGAGTCATCATTCCTGTAGATCACAGAAAGAAACTGTTGAGGGGTCTATGTCAAGGACACCCAGGCATTTGCCAAATGAAGGCTTTTGCAAGAAGCTATATGTGGTGGCCAATTTTAGATAGTGACATAGATAACAGTTCAGAACTGTGGAGCGTGTCAAGCAGTAAGACACTTCCAGCTGTAGCTCCTCTGCATTGTTGGCAATGGCCTGCTCGCATATGGCAGAGAATACACAATGACTTTGCTGAGAAAAACAAACAGTACATTCTGGTACTCCTCAACAGCCATTCGAAATGGTTGGAGGATATTCCGCTGAACACTACTACGCAGTTAAAACCATCAAAGTGCTGCGCAACCTGTTTCCATCTTATGGACTGCCTGAAGAAGTAGTTTCAGATAATGGCCCGCAATTCACTTCGGTGGAGTTCAAAAACGTTTTGAGGAGCAATGGCATCAAATAGACGTTGGTTCCAGCATACCATCCGACGTCCAACAGCACAGCAGAAAGATCAATGCAGACTGTTAAAAATGAGTCTGAGTGAAGAAGCCCAGAAAACATTCACAACACTACAACACTGCCTGGCAAACATTTTACTAATGTACAGAAGCGCACCACACATGGTGACCAGCTGTACACCAGCAGAGCTCTTCCTAAAACGTCAGTTAAGAACTAGATTTAGTCTACTCAAGCCTAGTCTGGCTAGAATTGTTGAGGATAAGCAGCAAAAACAGAAGACTTACCATGACAGACCCTCTTCCATGCTGAGGAATCTAGCAGAAGGTGACATGCTGCATGTCAGGAATCTTCATGAGGGAAAGGAAAGGTGGAACCAAGCCACAGTAGTCAAGAGTCTGGGGTAGGGATGCTCATATTGACCATTTAACCGTTAACCAAAAGTAAAACATTTGACCGATTAATACTATCAGTTAAACAGTTTATTTTTTATTTATTTTTTACGTATATATAGCCTATATTTGTTAAGTCACGTGGCGCGTTGACACGCGCAACCAGAGCCTGGTGCTTCATTTTGAAAGGTGGGGATATATAGGTAATGAGGAGCGAAATATACCGACTGCCTGTTTTGTGTCTGCAACGCATTCTTCAATTAAAATGACAACCCTTGGACATTTATGATTACTGTGATATTAACTTGCGCTTTCATGTTTTCATGTACAGAAACATATAACGCTATCATATTGGGAAGCATATGTTATTATATCGGCTATAATTCATCATGCTCCTGATGCATTATAGCCGACAAAATAATGTTACCTTAAAAACAACACACACAGTGATTGACAACACGCACTTTATTTTCAAAGAGGATCGTAATGGTCATTTCAATGGAATGAGTGCGCCCGGCAGATGTTGTTTAGTTAGTAATATAACACATAGCAAGCGTTATCAACATTTTGTTTTGTGTTAATGAAATATAGCCCTTATTTACAGTAGGCCTCCTGTAAGCAACAACCTTGTTCCAGATTGTCACCGACTGTTTTCATTATATCATTTGACAACTCAGTAAACACTGCATCAAGGCTACTTTCCTTTGATTGACAACAGAAAGTGAAAACGTCTCCGACAAATTTTCTGCGACAATATTTTGTTTAGTGTGGACTTTACGCCAGTGTACTTTGGTGAAACCAAACAGACACAGCTTTAGTATGAAACTAACTACTTTCAACGTATCGCTTAGTTGTGGACGTTGCACCCGAGTGAACTTATATGCAAAGCTGGTGCACCCGGCAGCTGTTGTTGATCTGTTCTGTATGCTGTTTACACATTAAAACAAATCCGTTGTTTGTTTTTTTTTCAAAAAAAAAAATGTTTGTATATTTAACGGGTAACAGACACTCGTCAATTAATTTTTTTATTTAAAGCCAATTGAATCTCATAATCTTATCAGTTAACGGTTAATAATTGGATAACGAGTTGCGGTTGTCGGTCGGGAAAATTACCAGAAATGAGCGTCCCTCATCTGGGGCCTGTGACCGACCTGATTTCTGTAGGCCGAAAACATCTCACAGTGATCACCTGTTGTCTTCAAGTGAGAAGGTTTTGGATTACAAGAAAGAAGATCAATATCGGACAATAGATGTGGCAGTTACAGCAAACCACCACAGGGTAACAACCACAAGTGAGCTGATTGGGACTCCGAGTACCAATGCACTGGAAATGCCAGCAGAGATAAGCTACCCTGCACCTCAAAACAAAAACAACTCGGCTACTCATGTGCAAAGTGCCACAGTTCCACCAATGCAGGACCCTGTACTACGCGGGAACCCGGAAAGGGTGCACTTTCCACCCAAAAGACTGAATTTGTGAGTGAACAGGTTAGCTAGGACTCAGGTCTAATCAAGGGCAGAATATTTCCTTGAGTTGTTTCCTAGACTGGAGTGTTCTTCCTCTGCCTTGTTGGTTTAACCAGTTATACGCAAAGTGATACCCTGCTGGGAAATTTAAAAGAAAATGTCCTAGTTCAATTATAGGAATTGCATAGTAAACCCTTTTCCAGTGTATTATGTGTTGTTTTGGCAGTGTTGCCTGATACTTATTCAAAATAATAAGAAAAATTTGTATTAGTATGTTATAAATGGTCTTTGTGATAAAGGGAAGGAGTGCAGTATACTGATATTATACGAGCGCACATGCTCCACTCAGTGGTAGTTGTGGGTCCTGTTATATGATGACGGCTGAGCCTATTACATGCAAACATGTGAGACAGGCAAATTTGATGCAAAACGTTGTTTAGATTCACTTAGTAAGCTACTAATTACTGATAACACCTAGATTTGAATTGTGTTTAATGACCAGAAAACTAAACTACTGACAATATCACTTACTGAACTACATTGACTATTCCTCAACACTCGTGGGCGTATTGCTGAACTGCCTGCCAAGCTAAATGAGCTAACTCAGCTGGTACTGTACCAAAAGAGCAGAGACAGGATGTGTCATAGACAGTTTTTAAACCATTCATCTGCTATCTATACACAAAATGTTGTACCCTTTTGAATAAGACAAAATAAATAACTAGACATAATTTATGCATGTTTTCTACCATTTTAGAATACTGTACAGCAGTCAACAGAAATCAGTAATCCCAGAAGAAACAACCTGAAATGCCAACATTGCTGAAATGTCAGCTTTGGGCCGGACCCAACCTATTCTAAGAAAGGTTTTGTAAAAACTTAAGAAGAATCCTTGCAATCTGCCTGAAAGTAATGTTAACCAGTATGTATTTGTCATGATAATTTACAGATGAGATTAGTCAGTTTCATATAACAGGCTGTCAAAGCCTTCCTATTTCCATGCAAGAATTGTCCTTATGAAAATCTCTACATTATCCTGTTTAGATGTTCATTAGAGCCTAAACACACACCATCCATTTCATTCGGTACACCTAGCTACAGTAGTACTAAGTTGGACCACATTTTGCCTTCAGAATTGCCTTAATTGTTCATGGCAAAGATTCAACAAGGTGCTGGAAAAATTATTCAGAGATTTTGGTCCATATTAACATGATTGCATCAAGCAGCATCCATGATGCAAATCTCCCGTTCCATCACGTCCGAAATGTGCTAATTTGGATTATGATCTGGTGACTGTGGAGGCCATTTGAATACAGTAACCTCATTGTTATGTTCAAGAAACCAATTTGAGATTATGTGAGCTTTGTGACATGGCACATTATCCTGCTGGAAGTAGCCATTGAAGATGGGTACACTGTGTTCATAAAAATATGGAGATGGTCAGCAACAACACTCAGATAGGCTGTGGCATTTAAATGATACTCAATGGTACTAAGGGGCCCAAAGTGTGCCAAGAAAATATCAACCACACCATTAAGGTGGCGGTATATTAGAGATTCCTGACCTGGCGTGCGCCAAAGTGACATCATGGGAGCGCCGTAACCATTTATACTCGTGCTGGTGCTCGCGACACAAGTTGCAGTCTTCTCTTGAACAGAGGTGTCGCAACTGAGGAGAGGCTACAGACTTTGATATTTTCACGGACAAGAAAAGGGTAAACGATGGCAGAACTGGCAGCAGCATTGACGTTAATGTCAACAGTGGCTAAGATTATCTTAACTGTGTTGTTATGAACCATTTACAGTATTATTATGAACCATTAACTGTTATTATGAATCGTTTACTGTGCCCTCAAACTCGTCCATGATCCGTTTTGTCCCACGCCAAAGAAAAAAAAGCCCTTAGCTCGCGCACTATATATCCCCAGTCGGGAACGTTAAGTATACTGCAGGCATTACACCACCACCACCAGCCTGAACCGTTGATACAAGGCAGGATGGATCCATGCTTTTTCATGTTGTTTAGGCCAAATTCTTACCGTACCATCTGAATGTTGCAGCAGAAATTGAGACTAAGCTATTTTTTCTAATCTTCTACTGCCCAATTTTGGTGGGCCTGTGCACGAGTGGCAACCGGTGTGGTCTTCTGCTGCTGTAGCCCATCTGCTTGAAGGTTCGACAGGTCGTGTGTTCAGAGATGCTCTTCTAAATACCTTGGTTGTAACGAGTGGTAATGTGAGTTACTGTTGCCGTTCTATCAGCTCGAACCAGTCTGGGAATTTCCTCTGTTCTCTGCCATCAACATGGCATTTTGTCAAAGACTGGTAAGATATGGGAGATACGATAATACTATTCCTTGCCAAGTTAGACTGACAGAACCAGCTTTTAATATAGAATTTATCACTGAGGCAGATGTCATGAGAGGCCATCTCGAGCGAAAGATGTCATTGGTATGAACACTATTATGTTGAAAGACCTTTCTGAATCATTAGTCTACCCAATTACGAAAATTGTTAACCTTTCATTCGCTCAGGGATTGTTCCCAAATGTGTGGAAATTAGCTGTAGTGTTTCCTGTATTTAAAGGAGGCGATCGCTTATCCATCCTCAACTACAAACCAATTAGTATCCTGCCGGTGTCTTCCAAGGTGGCTGAAAAACTTGTCTCAGAACAAATGACAAATAATTTAAATACCAGTTCCTATCCTTCACATCCAAATCAATTTAGCTTCCATATTAATCACTCAACAGAAACAGCCAATTGCTATTTTGTTGAAAAAGTCAAGTCACTCTTGGATCGAGGAAGGGTTATTGGTGCTGTTTTTTTGGATTGAAAAAAAAGCATTTGATACCATTAATAATGAAGTTCTTTTAGATTACAAACTTTTAACTTCTCCGCAGGCACCATTAAATGGGTAGAATCCTACTTAACACATCAGACTCAATTTGTTACATTCAGGAATCATCAATCAGATGTTATTTCCTTGTCTGCAGGTGTCCCGCAGGGTTCGATTTTGGGTCCACTTTTATTTTCTCTGTATGTAAATGACCTGCCAAATGTTTGTCTTAATGCCAACACCCAAATGTATACAGATGACACAGTAATCTTTGTACATGCTGAGAATGCAGCTCAAGCTGCTAATCTGCTAATAAACTCAATGCAAAAGATAACAGAATGGTTAAATCACAATTGCCTTCAACTGAACGTATCCAAAACTGAATGTATGTTTTTTGGTAAATCTAAAAGTCGCAGTGCAGATCCGGATGTAGTCGTAGCGGGGGAGAGACTACAAGTCGTCTCAGACTTTAAATACCTTGGAGTACACATTGATAACAATCTTAATTTTAAATCACAGATTAAAAAGGTTTGTAATCGCATTAAGTACAACCTGGCAAACTTTAGACATGTCCGCATTTGCATGTCAACAAAGGCCGCTATGATGTTCATGCACTCAGTGATTTCATCCCATATCACCTATTGTTTGACAACCTGGTCACAAGCAAGTAACACTTCTCGTAAACCACTACTTTCCCTACATAAAAAAACTCTAAAAGTACTTGATGGGATATCCATATACTATCATCATTGTCATGTTTTAAAAAATATAACCTTTAAGTTTTGAAAACCTGATTACATTTACTGATCTCTGTCTTATTTACAAAATTCTACATGGACTGTCTCCTAATGTAGTGAGCCAGTTTGTAACCACAGTACCAAACGTTTACAGATCTACAAGGAGTGAGCAAGAGGTGACTGCATCATCCCGGTGAGGAAAAGTGCATTCAGTCAAACAGCTTTTTCAGTTAGGGCCGCTCATGAATGGAACCTCATTCCAACTCACATTAGGAATTTTAAAACGTATTCTTCCTTTAAATTAGAGTTGTTCCGATTCCGATACCAGTATCGAAAATGCTGGCATCGGTATCGGCGAGTACTGGAGATCAGGCACCGATCCGATACCATGTAATTTATTAGAAATAGGAATCTATTTACTGGTTAGCTCTGTTAGCTCTGACACAGTTCTTCTTCGCCGCTCTTAAAACAGTTGCGCTGTGCTGCCACCGGCAGCTGCTGTTTTAGAGGGGCGAAGAAGAATTGATCACCTGACGCCTCGTTAAAAGAAGCTAACATTAGCGCATCATGTCTGCGGTTTGGCAGTACTTTAGTACTTTGGATGTACCCACCAGTAAGATGGCGACATACAACATATGCAAACAATTTCAAGGGATGGCACGAGTGTTGCAAATTTAAACACCAGCAACTTAATCAAACATTTTAAGACGCGTCACGCTAAAGAGCATGACGAATTTACCAAAGCTAAGGGGAAAAAATAAGGATGAACTACAGCAGCAAACTCTGGAAATTGCCTTCAAACTATGAAATACATTTCCCAAAAGACAGGCAAAAAACACCAAATTTAACCGACAAAATCTTGGAGTTTATTGTCCTGGATGACCAACCCCTGTCTGTTGTCAGAAATGTGGGATTTTGCCGTTTAATAAAGCCTTTGGAGAGCCAAGGTACTGTTTGCCAGGTTGTAGAAGACCGAGTTAAAAACATAAATATTTAACATGCATTTTGTATAATGTGAATACATGTAGCCATGTGACTGTAATTTATGTCTGAGTGTCTAAATGTATTGTAATGTACAATGTAAAGCGACCTTGAGCTATGGAAAGGTGCTATATACATGAAACTTCTTCTTCTAAATAGATCTCAGAAACTGCGCTACCAAAAAAATATGAGACAGTTAAGACACATTTCATATATGCTGAAAGACTTGCATGCAATTAGGCTTTACCACAGACATTTGGAGCTCCGACGTGTGCCCCATGTATTTGCTAAGTGCGGTGCTTACCACAATGATAATCATATCACAGTCATGCAGGCATAGTATGATCTTTTTCTTTTTTTAACACACTGGTATCTGTACTCGGTATCGGCCGACACACACAGCACAAGTATCGGAATCGGTATCTGTAGGGAATCAATGGTATCGAAACATCTCTATTTTAGATGTAACTTAAATAAGTGGCTAACAGATAATCAGGACTGTCCACATTATACATAGTCAATAAATATCACCAATCCGCAAATAATAATTCAACACTTTGAGAACAACGTTTCCCCAAAGACAAATTGTTAGGACTTTGGGCATTTCACTTTTGTACAGTGCACAATAAAATCTGTGTAAAGGGCATGGCCGAAAACCACTTCTGAATGCGCATGATCTCCGATCCCTCAGACGTTACTGTTTTAAAAACCGTATGAGTCTGTAATGGATATTCTGACATGGGATCTGGATTACTTTGGTAAACCTTTATCAGTCAACACCATTTGCCGCTGCATCCACAATGCAATTTAAGGCTTTACTATGCAAAGATGAAGCCATACATCAACACTGTCCAGAAACACTGCAGACTTCTCTGAGCTCGGTGTCATCTGAGATGGACAATAGCACAGTGGAATCATATTTTGTGGTCCAACGAGTCAATATTTCAAATAGTTTTTGGACAAAACAACCGCCGTATCCTCCGGGCCAAAAAGGAAAAGGACCTTCATGCTTTTATCAATTTCAGGTCCAAAAGCCAGCATCTGTCATGGGGTGTGTCAGTGCCCACGTCATGGGTAACTTACACATCTGTGAGGGCACCATTAATGCAGAAAGATATATTTTGGAGCAACATATGCTGAGATCCAGACGTCGTCTTTTCCAGGGATGTCCCTACATTTTCCAATAGGACAACATCAAACCACATTCTATTAGGATTACAAGCGCATGGTTGCGTAAGCAGAGTGCAGGTGCCAGCACGGCCTGCCTGCAGTCCTGACCTGTCTCCGATTGTGTGTGGTACATTATGAAGTGCAAAGTTTGGTGTTACAAATGCAGTTTGACATGACTACTGCTAGATGTATCAAAAGGCAGAACTCATCCATAAAGTCTGGTTAGCTCTTTTTGATCTAGATTAAGAAAAAGTTTATACAATTGAAAAAGCAATTTCACCATGTACTGTGTCCTTATTTTGAGCTCCTGGCAGTTCAAAAATGAATACAAATAAAAAGCTGATAAATGTGTTTATTAAGAGTTCCATTGTAATCTCATCAGCTGCGATAGTGATTTTGTACAACACCTCTTAAAAGATTACTTTTCTTACAAGTTTCCTAAACAATGTTTGTTGTGCAAACTCTCTTATCGCAGACATTTTTCTTACAACAAAGCTAAATCAACATCTCCTTTTTTCTTAAATTTAAATGCTTATCCACATTTTGACAGTAGCAGTAAATATGAAACAAGTGCATATGTATAGAACTTAAAAATTTCTACAATCTATATACAAAACATTTCATTAAAAAATACATTTCATTTTTAATTGGGCACTGTGTAGAATTTTACATAATGAAATTTTACAAAATGTCTCTAATTTTTCTTTTAGTGACCACCTTACAAGAGGTAACAACTGTAAGTCTTCCCTCCATAATGCTACAGTATGAGGAAGCAAAGAAATTAATTCCATCAAGAGTGGTGCTCTTTTAGTGGAATAGGTAGAGTGGGCAGAACTTGATTCTGGAACACAAAGGTCTGAATTCGGTTGAAAACCCAGAGGAAGATGAGAAGCACACTGACGTACTGGATCCAGGCGAATTTGATCATCTCCCAGAACCCAGGCCGATAGGTGAAGACTAAGTTATGGATGATACTTTCAATGTGGAAACAATAAGCCTTATTTCTTTCTGCCAATTTATCATTGTCATTCAAATCATGATGACTAAAATAACTGTGTTTGATTTTCCTTAACAAACATTCCCTGGGGGACAAGTGCATACTGTTGTATGCAAGGTTTTGGGGTGGGGGGGTAGCTTTTTGAACAGAAGTTGCCCTGACCTCTACAAATTTAAATGTCGATGGAGAATGACGTGGCAAGGGAGACCCTGGCCACCACAACTTACTGGTATTTGTCCTGTGAAATTTAATATAGCATGTGCAACTGTTTGGGCACCGTGTCACTTAGTACTTGGTTATACCTCTGTTGGTGGATACAGCTGCTTCCAAGATTTTTTCTTTTGCCAGCTATAAGTCTTTCTATTCTTGACTTTGTAATTGTATCCCACTATTCATTGACATGTTTAGCATAGAGCATAAAACAAATTGGCTATCCTGAAAAATCAGAAGTCAGTCAGAAATTGATTGGTTTGTAGAGCCATGGCAAGCATGCAAACATTTGAGTGTGCTAAGACAGTCTCTCACAAAGTTATTCCAAATTCCATCTGATGTTTAACCACTGAATTAGCCAGATTGACACTACTTGTTTGACATAACTTTCTCTGTCTACCTACTCAGCAAAAGGATCCGCCAGTTAGCAGTACGCAAATTGTACATGTAAATACTTTGAGCTCAAAGCTACGAATTTGAGTTTTTTACATGCCTGGTTAACTAGTAGTATGCCGTGTTTGCTAGCAGGGGCACCCCCAGAAATTTTTAAAAGTTTACACCCTAAACATCATTGTTATGTACAAAAAAATCTAAGATTACTTAGGGAAATCAGTAAATTTCAATGGGTTTTGGGTATGATAGCTAGCAAGATTTTAAAGCAAAGTTAAATCTAAAGTGTAGTTCGCCTGCTCTTTTGAGTGCTGCAGCAGACCCAAACAACTGAAAAATAAAGGTTTTTATGTGGCCTAGTAATTAAACTGACTTTTATATTCACAGTGTGATTATGAACAAAATAATTTCCTTTTCTCGCTACGACACAGAAATTTACAGTTGCATTTTTAAAAGACAGTTCTGCCAATGCTGCACATTGCTTACCAGTTATAACTGGCAAAAGAAATCAAAGATAAAAAAACATAGTTACAGTAATGTCCAATATGATTAGATTATAAGAAGCAATGTTTATCCTGTAACTAGTATCTGTCATTGTTGGATGCCTGAGGCTCTGACTCCGACAGTTGCAAGCCGCCTCCTCAGATCTTCAAGTTTTTTGTGCTCCAAGTTGAACTTCAACTTCAAATTCAGTCATACATTTTGATATCGCATTACTAACCATGCCTAGCATCTCCTCAGCACATTGACCATGGAGGAAAACGGGAATATTATTAATATTGTCATATGAATATATTAATAATATTACTCTTTTCAGACATTTAACTACATCTCTGGGTACATTCAGTGTGTTTGTGAAGGGCGATGATCTCTTCCCTAATCTCTATTGATTTAGCCATTATTCTCACACACAGTCAAACATGACACTCAACAAACCCCTAGCCAGCTTAGGTATTTATTGTGTTCCATCTCAAGCACACCTGAAAACAGGGCACACAAATGCTCAAGCACAGTCTACATCATGATAGTCACAGGTTCGAGCCTGAGTATGGGTTCTCTGAATTTCTTTCCCTGGGCCTCCTGCACGAGGCAGCACAAATTGGCATAGCGCTGCCTGGGATTTGAGTAAGATAAATCACATTATCTATCCTGCCACGTTGCTCTCCAGCAACTCATTGTGTCCAGATAGGGCGCCTGTGGGTTTGATCGCAAATGTAAATTTGATGAACGTAAACATCCTGCGCATGATCCGAATAAAGGTTTATTTCTGTGTTGGATGAACAGTGCGAAAAGAATCGGTGGCTGGGCAACATGTGGTTGGATGAACCATGTGCAAGCCCCTGGCGGTCCCCCAGATCTGTCGCAAGGAGTTGCGGAGCTGCCGATAAGGCAGAATTAGAGGCAATTTGGAGGGGAGAAAAATGGGGGGGAATCACAATCCCCCCCAAAAAACAATAGTTTACTGTTAATATTTTATGTTGTATTGTGTTTGATTCCATTGCTAAAGATGCGTCTAATGTTAGATTTGATGAGAGCTAATTTAGCCAGTGCTTAGATTATTTCATCAGTAATCTCAGATATGTTTTCCAAACACATTATTCTAAACTGAATTTACAAAAGTAAAATTAAAAGCTGATTCAACTAATATTGAGACATAAGTGTTAGAAAAGTTTAGCATCTCTCAAATCTTTACATTTACAGACATGTCTGAAAGTATTGGTACCCTTGCATTGTAGTAAAATAATACACCATTACCCCTGAAATGGAGAAGGCTATTCCTGCACAACCGGAGGCTGCAGATTTAGGACCCCAGTTCTAGGACCGCAGTTTCAGGACCCTCATTTTTTGTGTCTAGATTGCAGCGTGATACAGACAGGTGGTTTTTACTTTCTATCATTACATCCATAAGCCTTACCAAAACCCTTACCCTAACCTTTACCACTCTGAAACCTTGCTGTTAAGCCCATCTAAAATATATTATACCTTCAGTATTGACTTACATGGTACTGAGTGAAGAGTGAAGCCCAACTGAATATCTGGATATTTTAATCCGTAGTGGACATAATTTCAGTCACTGTCTATCGTTCCATTGTCTATAACATTTATTGAAATTAACAAAAACCTCAAAATTAGTAAGTCTATAGACGGGATGGTTATTAATGTGTAACTTTCAAGCATCAACACAAAAAACTAGGGTCCTGAAACTGCGGTCCTAGAACTGGGGTCCTAAAACTGCAGCCTCCGTTTGTGCAGGAACATACCACTGCTGAAATGTGTTGAAATAAAAAAAGACATCCACGCATGCAATGGAACAAATCAAAAACACTGAAAAGAACTGAACTTGCTTTTGAATCCTTACATCAATTTTTCAAATGGTGATGCTATCATCAATGTATATTTGCTAATACACGTGTGCATCAGTGTACATACTACTGAAATGACGGCCATCTTGGAAAAGGTCTCCATCTTTAATTTTTTATTGGCCATCCAATTTTTCAAAAAAATGGCCTTAACAGAGTATTTGTGGCATATTTTCCGTATCACTATTTGGAAACAGTGGCAATGAAACATAGGACAGGAATGGCAGCAATCTTAAACAATGGTATTACTGGCCACTTCCTTTTTCTAACAGTGTCCCTTCCTCTCTGTGGACTGCACCTTGCCGTGGTGGAGAGGCTTGTGTACTCCAATAAACCTGAGTGCTATGCTGGCGGGGATTTATTATCCCTAGCAAGGTCAAAGGAGAGGAGGCAGACAAAGCAGGCATTATGACAATTTGACAGATGGTGGCCATCTTGAAAATAGTCGCCAGCCTGAATTTGAGTGGCATATACCTTTTTCCAAGAGTGTTCCTTGAAGAGTATTTCTGCCTAATTTTATGCTTAAATACATTTTTAATTTCATTTTTAAATTTATAATTAATATTTAACAGGAAGGGTGGCCATCTTGAATTTGAGGGACAAGCATCTTTTTCCATTAACATATCCTTTAGAGAGTATTTGTATCAAATTTTATGCTTGATCAGTTTTTGAATAATTGATATAATAAACACTGAATAGCAATGGCAGCCATCTTGAAAAATGGCCACCATATTGAATTTTTGAGTGGCCAACGCCTTTTTCCTAGTGGCCCTTAGTGAGAATCTGTGCCAAATTTCATGCTTGTATACCAAAGTGAAAGATTTTTTACTAATCTGTTGCACTACCAAGCATGGTCAACATAAATGCTACAAGACCATCTCTAAAGACCTTCATGTTCCTGTGACCACTGATACAAACAATTATGAACATTAAAGTGATGGTTCGGAGTAATAACCCTAGGGTCCTTTGCACCTCGACCTCGAGCCAAACAACCCCCCCATATGCTTTTTTCCTTGTTATAACATTGGTTGAGTTAGAGCCATCAGCCGAATGGCTGAGTGCAGGCGTTAATGGAACCAAGGGTGTATCTCGTAAATAACCCCACTAATATTGCCAGGAATGTTACCAAAATTTTACAGTAGTACAATTAGGTTCTGTACTTATAAAACAAGGCATTTAAAAGTTTGTAAGTACACCAGAAATATATTTAAATAACACTTGCCTGATTGCCGCTACTCTCGGCTGCTAGGCAATACATGTGCTCTGTGCGTGATCTCACGGGATCTCGCGGTAACAGCCATCAGGTAAGTGTTATTTTAAAATACTGCTACCGCGATTACCGCGATCCCGCAATATTAATTCACTGACAGACACCTATCCCCTTTCGGCCAATAACTGCTGACATAGTAAGTAAGCTCGTTCATGAAACATTGCATCATCCATAGCAACAGGGTCAACCACGCCCTTACTCCTAGCCTAAAAGTTCTGAGAATTCCTTACTAAAAGTTGGTCTCAGCAGCTCTGTGAATAAGTTTTAATAGGTACCTCTAAGCTAAAAACCTTTACTTCCATTTAGAAGTCCTTTAATTGTTTAGATTAAAAGGTTTTGTCAATACAGGGCCAGATCTAAATCCCTTTTAACACCTGTGGAAAATGCTGAAACTCACAATTGGGAAAAAACAGCCCTCAATCCTGAGAGAACTTTTTTTTTTAAATTTTTTTTTTTACCTTTATTTAACCAGGAAAAAAACTCATTGAGATTTAAATCTCTTTTTCAAGAGTGTCCTGGACACGACAGGCAGCATTACATACATACATACATACATATATACATATATACATATATACATATATACATATATACATATATACATACATACATACATACATACATACATATACATACATACATACATACATACACACACACATACACACATACATACACACATACATACACACATACATACATACATACAAACACTAAATACACAAAAACAAATAACACAAAGCAACTGAATCCGTTTGCTCAAGAACATGGGGCGAAACTACCAGTCAAAGTGTAGAATTAAGTAGCTAAAGACAGGCGATCGAGGATCTTGAGCTGCTTTACCCAATTGGCCGAAAACTTTGATTGGCTCATCTCCAATATTAAACAGTGAATCAAAACAAAACATACAACCAAATAGATTACTATTTCATATATTTAAGAGTAGTATTTCGTAGTGGCGCAAATGTATATAGATTGGCATGTCTGTAAAAAGATCATTACTAAGGACAAAGAAAGATTGATTGACTCAGTAGGGCTTCAATTAGTCAGGTGAAGCCAATTCCAGGGATGAACTATTACTCTGAAATAACTCCATACCTCCTAAACTGTTAGACTCTGCTGGTTGTTATGCCTGGTGTAAACAAACATGGGCATGTTAAAATAAAGACAACTGACATTCACAAAACAAGAGAAGACTAAGAAACTCTCAACACTTCCAGCTCCCAATTTAAACTGAAAAACAAGCCAAGAAATTAAAGTTACCAGTAAAGTGGTACCAACTACTTAAGTCACAGGGTGCCCAAACTTTTGCATACACCATGTATTGAATGTTAATAAATCATACTATATGTTGCAGAAAGTCATCATGTTTCACCTTGTTCCTACAGTATGTAGAGGTACATTTTGTGCATAGAAAGTTTCATTTAAAAATATTTTTTTCCAGAGGTGCCCAAAGTTGTACAAATATAGTTCCTTGTATGTTCCCTGACCCTTACTAAAAAAAATTGTTAGGGCTTGTTTTTTATTATTTTTTATTTGTCATGTCCGATTCCCCAATTTGACCTTGTCTCGTTGGAACCTCCATAGGAGTGTTTTTCAACCCTCTCCTCGGGGAACACCAAACGTTCCATGTATTTGATCTATTTCTGAGCTAGCACACCTGATTCAACTCATCTGCTAATTATCAGGCACTTGATTAATGAATAAGGTGCGCTAATTCAGCTCCAGCTAAACTGTGGAAGGTCTGGTGTGCTCCAAGCAGAGGGTTGAAAAACACTGCCATAGCAAATGTGGAATGGTCGAAGTTCGATCACAAGCTTCCTCCAAGCAGGCATCGCCAAACCAGTCCAATTCTTTTCACACTACTCATTCACAGAAGCCTTTAGTTGACACATCAGGGGAGGCTACACATTCATTAACTACAAAACCACAAATAACTTCAAAGGTGGGCGACCTTTTCCGCCAACTATCCACCCCAGACAGCTCTGTCACAATGTTTACATTTCCATTTTAGCTCAAAGTCACAACAACATACAAGACTGTCTGACTCCATAACAACTGAGATCTGACACCCAATTTCCAAATGGTTAGTTCATGAGTGTTTCTGACCAAAAGCTTAGCGTACAAAATATATATAAAAGCAAATAATGCAAATTGTAATGACAAAAAAAAGAAGGTGTTCCCATGCAACATCAATATTGACACCAGTAATTAACAGCAAAGTTAGCGTGCAAACATCCTTACTAAAACTGAGTCCCTCCTGACTTTCTAAACAATAAATATTTAAAGATCAAACTAGGTAGGTAGCACTTAACTCACACACACTGGCATGCAAACACACTAAAGGATATCTTATCACCTCCATTGGGTAGCGGATTTCAGCATTTATCTGGAAGGGAGACCCAGCAGCACGGCCAACAATCCAGACCGGACTGGGACAGAACAGGACTGTGGTCACTGTGTCAGAAACAATGAAGTGGGCAAAGACAGACAAAAACTTAGTGGGCTAAATATACTGTATATGGATCATTCTACAAGTGTGTATAATAATTACTTCCTTTCGTTTATAATTTTATTCTATTTTTCTCAAACATCTTCCAACATTACAGCTCTGGAAGAAATTAAAAGAGACCACTGCAAAATCATCAGTGTCCCTGGTTTTACTCTTGAATTAGCCAAAATTCACAACTGGTCAAAATAACAAGGTTAGAAAGAACATCTGTTTTCATTTTTAAGTAACCATAGTAATGTCCAGTACAGTAGAAAAGCTTAAAGTACTGTAGAGGCTGACTAACATCTCTTGGGGCACCACCAGACATTTCACCGTTTAGATGTAGCCTCCCCATGAACTAGCACACAAGAAGTTGTTAAATCAGGTATGCTAAAGTAGACTGAGGTAAAGTTGGTTGGATATTGGACATTGGATATTCAACGGATATTCGAATCCCAAAATCAGTGCTGTTTTCCCGGGCTCAGCCACACGATAACCCGGTGTATCAGAAGAAGTACACAGCAGTCTGTGTACGGTTAGGGACCGTGAATAAATTATATGTCTCAAAGTTAGTGATTCAATAGCATTAACTATGTGCGTTAAAGACCTCCAAGCCTTTTTAATTGTTTAAAGAGGACACTGACATGTTGCACAGCCTTTGGAATTTCAATTTTATTTTTAGAATTTATTTGGTGACTTTTTAAAGATTTCAAAATTCAATACCTTTTTTGTTGAATGACTTAGAAATGTCAAACCACTTTTCACAATGTCAGAGAGGACCCCCACATGTTGCACAGCCTTCAAAATTCAATAGCATTTTAACCATGTGCGTTAGAAACCTCCAACCATTTTTTAATATTTCAAAGAGGACCCCCACATGTTGCACAGCCTTTGGAATTTCAAAAAAATGTTTAGAATTTTTTTGGTGACTTTTTGAAGATTTCAAAATTCAATAGCTTTTTTGTGGAATGACTTGGATGTCACACCCAGCTCTGGTTGGGCTGGGTTTAGTACCCCTTTCTTAAGATTTCTTTGTATAGGTTGCAGTCGTTGTTATTCAGTTTATACGGTCTATTCCCTGTCGGTCAATGTTCATGTTACGCGTTCCGTGTGTGTCTGTGTATTCTCGAGTTGCCCCATGTGGCAGTATTATTTTGGATTATAGAAAGTGTCAATAAACGCTATTGCTTCGTAGAACTCATTCGCTCCTGTCTCTGCTATCTACACTCGACGGCAGCAAGGATGAGGCGGAGGACTATGAGGAGGAGGAAATCTCGCTCATGGAGGAGGACGGTGATGCCTACCGGGACGAAGTTCGGAGGGCCTGGACTCTCCTCCAAGACCGGATCCAGTGGGCTAGCTATCCCGGTAGGTCCCCTAGCAAACGAGCATCATATGCCTGCTTACAGGCTAACCCCCCTTGTAGACAGGCTGGCTCCGAGGTTAGTGGTGTTAGCTTCGTTAGGGCTCAGGCTAGTGGTAGTAGCCCTGGTAGCTCCCTGGCTAGCTGTGTTAGCTCCGGTAGCCCCCCTCTCGGTCAGGTTCAGGGTAGGAGTTCTCAATAGGACCCCCCGTCTGACTAACAGCTTCCCCAACCCCGCTAGCTCTTCC
Organism: Umbra pygmaea; assembly: GCA_016801145.1. NCBI lineage: Eukaryota > Metazoa > Chordata > Actinopteri > Esociformes > Umbridae > Umbra > Umbra pygmaea. Next base: position 7,976 of record JACXGM010006631.1, on the reverse strand, counting down.
AGCAGCCAGGCTAGCTCTCTCCGTTCTCCAGATAGGGTACAGTCCCCAGCTAGCTCCCTTAGCATGAAGGCTAGGGCCTCTGTGTCTGCACCTGTTTCTGCCCCAGATAGGGCACCTGTTTCGGCCCCAGTTATTACCCCCAGCAGGAAGGCTAGCTAGCCCAAAAGGAAGGCTAGCTCCCCCAGAAGGAAGGCTAGCTCCCCCAGAAGGAAGGCTAGCTCCGTTAGCTCCTCTCCAGCGATTTGCTTTTCTGCAGTAATTAGCTCACAGCCTAGGGATGTCTCCAGCCCCCAGGCCTCAGTTCTAGCCTCTAGGCCTCCCTTTATGTCTCCCGTTGGAGACCCAATGCCCAGGGTAGGGTGGGATAGGGGACTACTGAGGAGGCAGGTTAGCCCCCTAGCTGAGAGGGACCTGGTGGCTCTCTACATTTCCCAGCTGGAGGGTTCGGCTCTGTCCTTCGCCCTGGCCCTATGGGAGGCGAACCACCCGCTGTTGTAGGACCACCGGGGGTTTACCCGCCTACTGGAGAGAATGTTCGGGCCTCTTCCCAAGATGGCCGCCTCACATTCTCCACCAGCAGTCTGCCCACCGCCAGAGCCTCAGGCAGCAGTCTGCCCACCGCCAGAGCCTCAGGCAGCAGTCTGCCCACCGCCAGAGCCTCAGGCAGCAGTCTGCCCACCGCCAGAGCCTCAGGCAGCAGCCTGCCCACCGCCAGAGCCTCAGGCAGCAGCCTGCCCACCGCCAGAGCCTCAGGCAGCAGCCTGCCCACCGCCAGAGCCTCAGGCAGCAGCCTGCCCACAGCCAGAGCTTCAGGCAGCAGCCTGCCCACAGCCAGAGCTTCAGGCAGCAGCCTGCCCACAGCCAGAGCTTCAGGCAGCAGCTTGCCCAGCCACCGCTGATCTCCGGACCCCCGTCTCAGCCGCCGCTGATCTGCGGACCCCCGTCTCAGCCGTCGCTGATCTGCGGACCCCCGTCGTTGACGTCGCTGATCTGTGGACCCCCGTCGTTGACGTCGCTGATCTGCGGACCCCTGTCGCTGACGCCCCTGTCCGGATCCCCGTCGCTGACGTCCGGACCCTCGTCGACAGACCTCCCAGACACCCTGCCGCCAGGGCTCCCAGACACCCTGCCGCCAGGGCTCCCAGACACCCTGCCGCCAGGGCTCCCAGACACCCTGCCGCCCTGGCCACCTGAACTGCCTGACCCCTGGCCTCAGGACCTGCCTTTTCCCTTGCCTCCTGAACTGCCTTTCCCCGGGCTGCCAGAACTGCCTTTCCCCGGGCTGCCAGAACTGCCTTTCCCCGGGCTGCCAGAACTGCCTTTCCCCGGGCTGCCAGAACTGCCTTTCCCCGGGCTGCCAGAACTGCTTGTCCCAGTGACATTGCCTGCCCCTGTCCTAGTGACACGGCCTGTCTCCAGGCCTCCCGACCTGCCTGTCCCCTGGCCTCCTGGCCTGCTCATCCCAGAGCCTTGCCTTGTCCCAGAGCCTTGCCTTGTCCCAGAGCCTTGCCTTGTCCCAGAGCCTTGCCTTGTCCCAGAGCCTTGCCTTGTCCCAGAGCCTTGCCTTGTCCCAGAGCCTTGCCTTGTCCCAGAGCCATTGGGTGCCCCTGTCACCGTGCCCGTGTCTGCCCCAGTCCCCATGCCAGTGCCCGCCCATGTCCCAGGGCCCCTCTCTGTCCCTCCTGGCCCCGGGCCCCTCTCTGTCCCTCCTGGCCCCGGGCCCCTCTCTGTCCCTCCTGGCCCCTCTCTGTCCCTCCTGGCCCCTCTCTGTCCCTCCTGGCCCCTCTCTGTCCCTCCTGGCCCCTCTCTGTCCCTCCTGGCCCCGGGCCCCTCTCTGTCCCTCCTGGCCCCGGGCCCCTCTCTGTCCCTCCTGGCCCCGGGCCCCTTCTCTTGCCCACCCCGGTGTGGTGGGTGTAGGGAGGGGGCTCTGTCACACCCAGCTCTGGTTGGGCTGGGTTTAGTACCCCTTTCTTATGATTTCTTTGTATAGGTTGCAGTTGTTGTTATTCAGTGTATATGGTATCGTAGAACTCCTTCGCTCCTGTCTCTGCTATCTACACTCACTGAAGGAATTCATGACATTAGAAACCTTAAACCACTTTTCATTTGTTCAGAGAGGACACCCACATGTTGCACAGCCTTTAGGTTTTGCAATGTTGTTTATAAATAAGCAATCTTTTTTAAATGTATAGTACACTGCTCCAAAAAATAAAGGGAATACTAAGATAACACATCCTAGATCTGAATGAATGAACTAATCGTATGAAATACATTTGTCTTTAAATAGTTGAATGTGTTCACAACAAAATCACACAAAATTATCAATGTAAATCAAATTTATTAACCCTTTGAGGTCTGGATATGGATTCACTCACAAAATCAAGGTGGAAAACCACACTACAGGCTGATCCAACTTTGATGTACTGTCCTTAAAACAAGTCAAAATTAGGCTCAGTAGTATGTGTGGCCTCCATGTGCCCGTATGACCTCCCTACAAAGCCTGGGCGCGCTCCTGATGAGGTGGCGGATGGTCTCCTGAGGGATGTCCTCCCAGACCTGGACTAAAGCATCCGCCAACTCCTGGACAGTCTGTGGCGCAATGTGGCGTTGGTGGATGGAGCGAGACATGATGACCCAGATGTGCTCAATTAGATTCAGGTCTGGGAAACGGGCGGGCCAGTCCATAGCATCAATGCCTTCCTCTTGCAGGAACTGCTGACACTCCGGCCACATGAGGTCTAGCATTAGGAGGAACCCAGGGCCAACTGCACCAGCATATGGTCTCACGAGGGGTCTGAGGATCTCATCTCGGTACCAATTGGCAGTCAGGCTACCTCTGGCGAGCACATGGAGGGCTGTGCGGCCCCCAAAGAAATGCCACCCCACACCATTACTGACCCACTGCCAAACCATGCTGGAGGATGTTGCAGGCAGCAGATCATTTCCACAGCATCTCCAGACTCTGTCACGTCTGTCAAATGTGCTCAGTGTGAACCTGCTTTCATCTGTGAAGAGCACAGGGCACCAGTGGCGAATTTGCCAGTCTTGGTGTTCTCTGGCAAATGCCAAACGTCCTGCACAGTGTTGGGCTGTAAGCACAACCCCCACCTGTGGACGTCGGGCCCACATACCACCCTGATGGAGTTTGTTTCTGACCGTTTGAGTGGACACATGCACATTTGTGGCCTGCTGGAGGTCATTTTGCAGGGCTCTGGCAGTGCTCCTCCTGCTCTTCCTTGCACAAAGGCAGCGGTCCTGTTGCTGGGTTGTTGCATTCCTACGGCCTCCTCCACGTCTCCTGATGTACTGGACTGTCTCCTGGTAGCGCCTCCACGCTCTGGACACTATGCTGACAGACACAGCATACCTTCTTGCCACAGCTCGCATTGATTTGCCATCCTGGATTAGCTGCACTACCTGAGCCACTTGTGTGGGTTGTAGACTCTGTCTCTTGCTACCACTAGAGTGAAAGCTCTGCCAGCATTCAAAAGTGACTAAAACATCAGCCAGGAAGCATAGGAACTGAGAAGTGGTCTGTGGTCACCACCTGCAGAACCACTGCTTTATTGGGGGAGTCTTGCTAATTGTCTATAATTTCCACCTGTTGTCTGTTCCATTTGCACAACAGCATGTGAAATTGACTGTCAATTTGTGTTGCTTCATGAGTGGACAGTGTGATTTCACAGAAGTGTGATTGACTTGGAGTTACATTGTGTTGTTCAAGTGTTCCCTTTTTTCTTGAGCAGTTTACTACCTATCTATCATCATCTAACTATCTGTCTGTCTGTCTGCTCCGTCAGACAGAGATATCGACAAGAATATCAGTTTTAAACATGATTTTGTTCTGTTTACCGTATTATTTGTGAGGATGAATTACATAACATTACAATATATTTACAGAACATATTTCAGTGTTCTTTTTGCAAATATTTCTTCATTTGCATTTATCTTCTTTAATTTTGTTTGTTTTTCACTGCAGGCTGTTAATTGTAAGAATAGCTTTGTGAAATCTTCATATTATTAATGAGAGGCAGTATTTCGAAATTATTTTACACAACAGTCTGCAGTTTCACACACTTTCATGTGTTTCATCCATCTGCTGATGATGTAGCCATTTCTCATTTCACCCGTTTCTGTGCGTAAGCCTGGGTCAGATCGTCCGTGAAGGACCGCACATTTTCCTGTCAAGTTTGCTTTTTATAAATCCTAATTCTTGCGTAGAAAGCAGCATTAGTCTTCTTTTGTGCGTATGCGCAGGGGCGTCGGACTGGAGGTAAATCCAATATTCATTACCAGGGCCCAAGGGGAGAGAGGGCCCCTAAAAAGGCTGGAATATATTAGATTTTACCTGGATATTTACTCTTTATACATAGGGCCCAGGATCTTGTGCTACGCCCCTGCTTACGCAACATTTATAAATGAGAAGTCAGGATTGCAGTTTGTCCTTAATGAGACTTTTAATAAAACTATAACTTAACTTTACATAATAAAAATTAAATGATTGTGTTAAATCAAACAAATGGCAATCTAACAAAGCAAACACTCTGAGGGGGAATCTCCAGCTCTTTTCAGGCAGGTTTTTTCTAGCAGCAACCATTTGGACCATGAACTGAGCCTCCATCCTCTACCAACTGGGTTCTAGAGAATAGGTTTGACCAGGTGGCTGTGACGCCACACTGCTTTTTGGTAAAAGGCTCTCAGCACATGTTGTTGGAAGGCATCTTGTGTTGGGAGTAGATTTGCTGCTGATGAATCTGTGGTAGATGCTAGTGTGTACCTCAGCTCATCCAGGTTGGTGCAAGGATGTCCATCCACCTTTTACTTTTGGCCATACAGGAGGAGGGCATACATTCTTGCCACAGGCAAAGCCTCTTCCAGGCTACCAGAGTCCAAACCTGAATCAGCTGGGGTGGCCACTGGAGATGGCCTAAACCCCAGAATGACTACCAAAAGCAGTTCATGTTCCAAATGGTTGCTGCTAGAAAAAAAACAGCCTGAGAAGAGCTGGAGATTCCGTGAGGAGAGGGCTCACAGTGTTTGTTTTGTTACATTGCTATTTGTTTTATTTTAGACAGTGATTTAATTTGTATTGGGTGAAGTTAAGTTATATTTTTATTAAAAGGCTCATAAAGGTCAAACTGCAATCCTGACTCCTGGTCTCCTGTTACAGAAATGGTTATATGTTATATGGAGAAAGGACAGAAGAGGGAATCGTGAAGAAGTAGCTAGAAAAAATAAAAAGGAAAATGTTGTTTCAGGAGGAAAGCTGTTGAAAGGTAGGCTACATTATACGACCCACTAGCAGTGGTTAACACTAGGGGCGCTGCACCATTCATACCTGAATCAATCAAATATATTTCATAAAGCCTTTTTTTATATCACTTTTTACAGCAACTGCCAGAAGCGCGGTCATGTAGTCATTTGGGTAAAATGATAAGAAATGTAATGTTTAATCAATCAATTAAAAATCTACAAATCTAATTAAGCCACTTGTTTCCATATTTCCACCTGTATTGGCTTACCAAAATAAATACAAGCTTAGACATATAGTTTATCTAAATGATGGTTTAAACATTATGTTTATGCTTTACATAACATCAATTCATTTACATGGCTCACATTTGCTTTACTCTTTTTGGTGATGGTCTGGTCACTAACCAGCCATATTAGTGGGTGAATTCCGGGACACGCACGCACACATGCAAGTATGCACGCACGCACACAAAATTCTAAAAAAAAAATGTGAAATTCCAAAGGCTGTGCAACATGTGGCGGTCCTCTCTGAACGAGAAGGGTATTCCTGCACAACCAGAGGCTGCAGTTTTAGGACCGCAGTTCTAGGGCCGCAGTTTCAGGACCCTAGTTTTCTGTGTCTAGATTGCAGCGTGATACAGACAGGCGATTTTTACTTTATATTATTACATCCATAAACCTTACCCTAACCTTAACCACTCTGAAACCTTGCTGTTAAGCCAATCTAAAATATATTTATGGGACAGACTTTTGAATGCTCCACTGTAAAGCGTGGGTTGTCCAATCGGGGTTGCCGTAGGTGTGAGACTTAAGGGTTATGTTGTGAATGGGGCTAGTTGAGTTCGGTGAAGTGAATACAAATGGTGATTCCAGATTGTGTCCGTGTTTCATTTCCATATAATCATAATAACTACGAACCCAAAAATTACTCGGTTACATTTACATGCTACTGAATGAAGAGTAAAACCCAAATGAATATCTGGATATTTTAATCCGTAGTGGACATAATTTCACTGTCTAACGTTCCAATGTCTATAACATTTATTTAAATTAACAAATACCTCTAAATTAGTAAAAGCCTATAGACGGGACGGTTATTAATGTGTAAGTTTCAAGCGTCAACAGAAAACTAGGGTCCTGAAACTGCGGTCCTAGAACTGGGGTCCTAGATCTGCAGCCTCCGGTTGTGCAGGAACATACTACTGCTCTGAACAACTGAAAAGTGGTTTGACGTTTCTAAGTCACCAAAAACATTCTAAACATTTTTTTTTAATTCCAAAGGCTGTGCAACATGTGGGGGTCATCTTTGAACAATTAAAAAGTGGTTGGAGGTTTCTAACGCACATGGTTAAAATGCTATTGAATCACTAACTTTGAGGCATATCATTTATTGACGGTCCCTAACCATACGCAGACCGCTGTGTACTTCGTCTGATCCACCGGGTTATCGTGTGGCTGAGCCCGGGAAAACAGGACTGATTTCGGGATTCGAATATCCGTTGAATATCCAATATCCAACCAACTTTACCTCGGTCTAAAGTAGCACATGGCCCGTATTTATCAAGCTTTTCAAAGTTCCATTTTAGTCTTAAGTGCTGAGAATTGACCAGATTTACTCCTACTCTCAAACTTAAGTGTAAAAGCAAGTTATCAAATTTCTCAAAGCTAAGAATCACTCTTACTCTCCCAGCTATTTAAGACCGCTCGAGAGGTCTCTCAAGTGGTTAAGAGTTGCCAGTAGGGGCTTGTAATGGCGTAGACAGAGACGTGCGCAAATCTTTTAGGAGAGGAAAAAATGTTTTTTTTTTATTGTTTGATGCTGCTTAATTAATTAAAAACGGTATTGTTTGGACAGAGCAGGCATCATCTTCGTCAGCGACTGAGTGAGTAAAGTCATTTCACCAGTGACATTTATGCAGCAATTCATTTTCAGATGAATTGAAGGTGGCGATTATGCTTCGTTTGCAACGCAATGCTGATGATTTGGCCCATCACAACCGTCAATAAGCCGAATTGTAATGGAAACAATTATTGCACTTACAGCTCAATACATTGTCATGCGTTTCACTGACTTCCCAACAACACCCCGCATAATCCAAAAGAAGCAAACACAATTCATGCAAATAGCCGGCTTCCCAAGGGTAGTAGGCGCAATGGATGGCACTTATATAAATATCATTGCTCCCAGCGTTAACGAGAATGTTCATATGAATAATAAGAGTTACCACAGCATCAACGCACGAGTTGAGTTTGATGCAGACTACAACATTTTGGATGTGGTACCCAAATGGCCTGGGTCTACCCATGACGCACGATATTGAATGAAAGTGGCCCGAAGCAGCTGTTTGAAAGGCACTTTCTGCCGCCGGAGGATACGCGCTTGTGGCTGCTCACCCCTTTCCATATGCCACTGACAGAAGCCCAAATGAACTACAACAGGTAGCCTTTTTGTAAGCTATTTATTCACAATTGTTTCATAGTTTATTAATAGAACACTGGATCCTAATATAGGCAATATATAATATATCCCTTCACAGGGCACATCGTATCACACGAAGTGTGGTGGAGAGGGACTGGCCAGTGGAAGCGCAGATTCCACATTCTCCACTCAGAAATTCAACTACAGCAAGCAGTGTTTCTTATTCTCTCCAGTTCGGTTATCTTCTGGAATCCATGGTGGCTTTGATTACATCATTAACTCTAGGCTATATATAGGCAGGTCA
>JACXGM010006630.1:19678-32509 GCA_016801145.1 Umbra pygmaea | reverse complement strand
GTGATGAATGCTGAGACAGAGTCAGTGTATTCATCAATGTTGTCACCCGCTGCAACACGGAACATTTCCCAGTCTGTAGTTTCAAAGCAGTCTTGTAGAGTAGTAATGGATTGGTCACTCCATTTTTTAATTGACCGAAAAACCGGTTTTTCCTGTTTAAGACGTTGTCTGTAGGTAGGGAGGAGAAGAATGGAGATGTCATCTGCCTTTCCAAAGGCAGGGCGGGGGATGGGTTTGAAGCTTTTTTGGATCATTGAATAACAGTGGTCTAGGGTCTGATCGCCCCGAGTATGAAAAGAAATATGCTGATGATATTTAGGCATTATTTTTTTCATGTTTGTCCTGTTAAAGTCTCCAACAACAATAAAAATAGACTCGGGATGAGCGTCCTCTAGGCCACTTATTATTCCGTATAGTCCCTCAAGCGCGCGCGCCTTATCTACCTGCGGAGGTATGTACACTGCTGTGATAATAGCGGAAGTAAACTCCCGGGGGACTGAACCACCAGTCTTCTTCACCTGTTTATCTGAAACACCAGTCTACTTCACCTGTTTATCTGAAACACTAGTCTTCTTCACCTGTTTATCTGAAACACCAGTCTACTATACCTGTTTAACTGAAAAACCAGTCTAGGTAATTTACCTGTTTATCTGAAAAAACAGTCTAATTTACCTGTTTAGCTAAAACACCAGTCTACTTCACCTGTTTATCTGAAACACCAGTCTACTTCACCTGTTTATCTGAAACACCAGTTGACTTCACCTGTTTATCTGAAACACCAGTCTACTAAACCTGTTTATCTGAAAAACCAGTCTAGGTAATTTACCTGTTTATCTGAAAAAACAGTGTAATTTACCTGTTTAGCTAAAACACCAGTCTACTTTACCTGTTTATCTGAAACACCAGTCTACTTCACCTGTTTATCTGAAACACCAGTCTGCTTTCACCTGTTTATCTGAAACACACACCAGTCTACTTCATCTGTTTATCTGAAACACCAGTCTTCTTCACCTGTTTATCTGAAACATTAGTCTACTTCACCCGTTTCAGGGATGCAGAGTTGAGACAGCGCAGGGATCTGTTTGACGCTGGACTGCAGTCTGTCGCACGCTACTGTAGCCATGACAACCAGGCCTCTTCAGAGAGCAGGAGGATCCAACGCCAGTGGCTGAGGCTGGACCCGTCAGACCGACGCTGCCAGGTGTGCCAGCATCTCTGCTACCTGTCTATGGTGAGTCCTTCTTTGGCACTGTCCTGGCCAAGTCCCAGTGTGAGCTGGATTAGCTTCCAATCAAACAATAAATAATTCTGCTTTTTGTTTGACGGTGTGTAACTTGTGAATTAATTATTTGTAAATGGTGACAGCTTGTTTGTAAATTGCTGGTAAAAATGTACAATACCAGTCAAAACTGTGTCCAAACTGGTACTGTATGTTGTTAAACACATTTTTACATACAGCCACATTGTCCAGAGCAAGAATCTCCAACGCTGGTGCTGAAAACTTGATTCTAACAATTACCTGGTTGATACGTTGAATTGGGGCTATATTATGTGCAGTGGTAGTGAAAACCTACAGCATGGTATCTCTCTAGGACCAGCGTCAGAGACCCCTGGTCCAGAGTTACCTTTGCTGTAGTCTTTGAATCTAAAGTAAATCTCACGTAATTTGCGTAGTGTTTGAATCTAAAGTAAATCTCACGTAATTTGCGTAGTGTTTGAATCTAAAGTAAATCTCACGTAATTTGGTGCTGTTTCACATAGTTTCTGTGTACATATGCTATATGAATTGCTATATCCGGCCTACCTTGAACAGCGCAAAATGTAAACTAACAACCTAAACTAAAACCCTTCCAATATTTCTCATTGGTTGTGTTTTAATCTTCATGTTTACGAACCGCTGTCGCCCAATCGTGATTTGACCAAATAATAAGTGACGAACAGGAACAACACATTATTCACTTATTTGAGCAACTGCTGTTATGTCTATATAATAGACTCTGCCCAAGGAGGATTGCTGTGCAAGACATTATCTTGTTATTGTATGTCCTGACGGCCGGGTCTTGGTGTCATTTCAGGTGGTCCAGGAGATTGACAACGTGGTGTTCTGTCTGGAGTGTGCCCTGCGCTACGTTCACAAACACAAGTCGTGCAACGGCCTCAAGATGATGTACCGTTATGATGAGGTACCCCTGCACACTAATGCAGCATACTACTCACCACAGAATACTAAACAAACATCGGCCTCAATGCAACCAAACACACATTCTAATGTTTACTGAGTGTCTATTTGCAGTGGTTAAATTAACTCACAGACTTGTCTTGAGCGTTTTGAGAATGGAACACATGTTGGTCTCCACAAAGTTTATCCACCCGCCTCTTGAGGATCGACAACATGTTTCTCAATGAGATTAATGTTTGGGGAGTTTCCTGGCCATGGACCCAAAATTTAGAAGTTTTGTTCCCCAAGTTACTTAGTTATCACTTTTGCCTTATGGCAAGGTGCTCCATCATGCTGGAAAAGGCATTGGTCGTCACCAAACTGTTCTTGGATGGTTGGGGAAAGTAGTATTTGTTTCATTCTCAAAACTTCTGACAACGACTGTACTACCAGAGTGGCGCCCACATGCTTTGACTCAGAATAACTAGTGTGTGGGGTCGAGTTAAATAATATATCTAAAGGCCCTGCTTAAACATTGATGAGTTTAAATGAATCTCAGCCCTTTGGTCCATAAAAACCCACCGTTAATTAAGACAGTTATTACGCTGATATCCCTGACCTCTTTTACCATGTATGAATTTTTCCCAGGAGCAGATCAACTGTGTGGTGAGCAGAGTGTTTGGAAGAGTGCAGGAGAGGGCCAGTGCCACTGAGAAGAAACGAGGAACGAGAGGACTCGGGGGCTTGTGTGAGACAACGACTCCGGCAAAGCGCAGCTCGCGAAACAGAACGTCCATCACAGTGTCACTCACCCGCCTCCCCCCCTCCACCCTGCCGAAGACCACCCTGAGCTCCAAATAAGTCCCATCACTGGGCGTGTTCCAATACTTCACAAAAACATCTTTGGTTACTTGAGTTAGAAGCGGATCTGTACATCTGGATTTCTTAACCTCCCCCCTGCTTTTCAACGTTTGATTGGCACCTTAAATTGGCCCATCTGATTGAAATAGTCATTGGTATGATTATTAGTTGACTAAGGTGCGAGGAAAGGGTAAACCCTGGAGTCTTAAGCTTTCATCTTGTTTCAGCTAGTAGCTCTAAGCAAGGCTCATTTAAACTTTATCATTATCCGCCTGGCTCCCACAAGACATCATCCAGTTTTGTATGTTTTTTTACACCCTTCAGTACAAATCAAATTCAGCAGTTAGTACCTGTGATTACATCAGGCAGTGTAGAAAGGGAGGATCCATTTGTGAAGTATTCCGACAGGGCCAGAGCTTCACGAAGGTACAATGCTCAATGTGGAGTATGTGCTCTTTAAAACGTATTTTGCACTAGCTTAAAATGTTGTCTTTAAGAGGCATTAAGTGTAATGCTGTATATTGTTCCTAGATATCACAATATCCTTTTAGCTACACCTACTGTCTTCTCTTTACTGGTGCTTCAATGATCTTGGTGCTCAATTTATAGTCTTTGGTGTATTAATGATGATGATAATAATAATAATAATAATAATAATAATAATAATAATAGACTCCCGTTTGATCAAAGCCATTGGACTGCATCCTGAACTGTGATTTTCTTTTTTTTTTTCACATAATGCTAATAAGTTAATTCTACATACAATTTCACATTGGAACGAATTATAAGGCTCATCAGGTTTTTATTACGTTATTATGATAGAAAGATGTACCAGCGGTGCTCCAAAAATGGGTTGTATTACTTAGCGCAAAACCATTAGACTGCATCCTGAGCTGTGCATAATTTCTTAGAGATGATCAACAATAGGTTAATTCTACATACAATTTAATGTTTCAGAGCGTTGTAAGGCTCATCAGGTGTTTCTATTACATCAATACAATACAAAGATGTTCCAGCGGTGCTCAAAAAGCGGGTCGTATTTGTTAGTGCTTTTATTTTATTTTTTGTAACGGACAACAAAATGAAGCGTTCCTTATTGGTCCCACCTTAGTTTGGCCTGTTGACTTCCGCTCTGTATAATTTATTTGTCAGGGACAGTATACAATGTGTTATTGCACCAAATTTAGCTAGTTACTTGATCTGTAATTCCTGGCCTCTATGAAACAGGCCTTATTCTCAGAAGCCATTGTGATATTTTAAGTGTTCAGAGAATTGGTCCAGAGTAGTAGAATGGTGGTAATGCGTTTCGCATCTCTCATCTTGCCACTGTGGGCTGACAGACTGTGCCTAAACATGCATACTCAATCAATTTCAATCACTTTTGGTGTTAATAGTTTTTGTGGTAAGGTGATCCCTTCTAGTTCCTTATAGGCTCTTTGTGTGCAATTATTGTACTGTATCATATCAATGTATCTCCATAGCACACTGTTCTAGGTCCAAAACACTGGGTTTACACAGGCAGCAGAATTTAGAGGTTTTTTCCTTTAGTTTTCGACTACAAATGTCTGAAATTCTGAAAAGTCTTGTAAATGTTTTTTTTTTTAAAACACAGCAGTTAGAGGTGGATGGAAATCAGGCTGCCTGTGCAAACACAGTCACATTTTATTTATTTCAAAGGGGCTAAATGGTTTCTAGGCGTTTTATCAGATGACAGACAAAATAAAAGTACTACAACAGCATTGTACATATTCAACCTGTAAATATATGACGATAAATGTACCTGGGCCTTTTGAGCAAGAGAGGGAATTAAATGTTTTTGGAGAAATGTAAATGATGAAGAAAAAGCCTTAGTATTTTCAGTTTCTTCATCTGTGGCCCTGTATACACTTAGACTGAGTCACGGATGTGCAACGGATTTAGCACAACGTTTTGTGATAGAGTTTTGTGGAACACAAATCCTTTTTACAAACATTGTGTAAACACTTGTATATTTGTGTAATTTTGTCCAGTCAAAACTCTCAGTTGTATCGCAGCCATTGTGTCAAATGTGTTGTGCATCAAGAACCAAAGTGTGTATTGGGCCAGGGTTGCCCTAGTAACATGTATGAATGTGTTGCTTATATCACTGAAGTACTGCATAGTTTAACTCCCTTAGTTTTTTAGCTTACATTTTTTTACGGAAAGGAAAAAATAAATAGGTTAAAATAAAAATTAAGAAGTAGTAACTCGTTTTGTTGCACTCAAGATCGAGTCCTTGAAGCTTATTGAAACCCTTAAACCAATTTATAAGTTCCCTTATTGGTATACAGTTATACGAATTGGTGTTTTGGAAAGTGTGGTTGTCAACATTTTTACAGCCTTAATATTACCTAAGGTATTATTTTGGTTGTTTTTTGTGTGCGTTTTATTTTTATTTTTTTACAGACACTACAATAGGCTCGCGGTAGCCTACCATATAATTTATTATCACAGATTTTTTGTTTCCATGCAATTTCAAGTTTGACAATTACATGTTTTATATTTTTTCTTACTTTATTTGTTAGTAGGTTTTACAGTTTAATAAAAAGGTTTGACAGTGACTATTCATTTTTCAAATGTGTGCATGTGATGGCTGTGTTTAACATTTAAGAATCACAAGGCTATTCTTCCAGTCTAATGCTTAAAGAATGCAGTCACTTGAACGTTTAAAACAACTATTTATTTTTTACTATAAATGGAAGAAGCTTGTTTGATACAATACTGCTGATTGTAGAAAAGAAAAAGGTAATTTATTTTCTTGGTAGAGAGTTAAAAACAAAACAGTAAATTGGATTTCTCTCAGCTAAACTCAAAGCCTGTCTACAACATCAGGGTTCATCTCAATGATCTGAATTGGTTTCCTTCATATTCTCTGTGATTAAGAAAAGGTGACAAGGAGACTGTTTAGACCATGAGATTCCTCCACCCCAGAGAAGTTTCCCAGCTTTCTCCCACCCAGATTATTACTGTTAATGCAAAACTGACCCCAGATCAGCATCTAAGGTCAACCCCGCCCCAACTAAGAGGCCTGTGAGTCGCTGTCATCAGAGTTCTTTAGGAGCTCCGCCTCAGGCAACGCCACCAGTGACGTGTCAGCCTGCACCTCCTCCTCGTCCGGCAGAACCAGGGGCTCGTCCCCGTACCCGCTTCCTTCGCTGGCCTCCTCATCTTGGCCTTCCCCTTGGCTGGTGTCCGGGCTTGGTGGTCCAAGCTCCGTGGAGGATAGGGAAGACAGCTGGTTCCTCGACGCCCCGTGGGTCGGCACGCGCAGGGAGAACTCAGAGGAAAACGACTCCGGATCTGGACCTGGGGGTGAGGGTTTGGTCAGTGAAATTGTTCAGGGCTGGGCGTGCAAGGGGGGGATTTAGGGTTCTATTTGAGAAGCACAAGCTCCCTCGTGACGGCGATACAAAGCCTAATCCAAGACTCATGACCACCAACCACTGAGATGTGCCTTCTGGCCTACTCCCATGATTCCATAACCAACTGGCCCGCTAGCAAAATAGAAACATGACCAAATGTGGAAAACACTGGCTACTTCTTTTGATTAGCATCCACGAAACAGGCCCCTTTGCTGGTGGTAGTTGCTCGCAGAGGTCTACACAAGAGTGTTAAAGACACATACCTGAGGTGAGCGAAGAGGCCAGACTGCTGTCGTCTCCTCCAGAGTTGAGGAAGACGTTGAGCGCTTCATGGTCCGAAACGTCCATGAGATCCATCTGTTCCAGGACATCAACATTCACTTCCATGGAAGACATGCTGCCTGTTGGCCCTGTCAAACCAGATGAACACAATCGACATCACGGCTCTGCTACTCACTTCCCTATTGATTGTTCTCTATTCCTTGTTCTCCCTATTCATTGTTCCATTGTAAGGACCGCTGCAAGGGTTTAATTAATTTGTAAAGACAAGACTGGAGAACATTCCACTTAACTGTAAGCTCTGAATACACACACAGACTGTTTCTTAGATGAAAACTGTAACACATAAGACAGATAGCACTATCATACCTCAAGTACGATGAAAGCAGGACAGGAATGCAGGACAGGAAAGCATAATAAAAAAACAAAGGAAACAATTTAACCAGCGTCATTGTAAAGCTCAATGTTACAGCTTTAGAAAGTGAAAGCAGGCCCAAGGAGATTGAAAACTAGGGAATGTCTAAACCACAACAATTCCAACTAGACTCCAGTAACGTCTAGTTGGAACCTACCACAAATGAAAATGATCACAGAATATATCCGAAACCCAATTCCATTTTCAAACACTTCTCTTTAACCGGCGGAAACCTTTTGACGGCAGCCGCTATAAGACCTTGTGCATTATTTAGTCATTCGGTTAAATAGTTTAGAGCACAGCCTTTTGTGAATAAAGAGAACAGTCAAATCCACAGTGTCTTCTTAGTTCTCACCTCTC
This sequence comes from Umbra pygmaea, assembly GCA_016801145.1. Classification (NCBI taxonomy): domain Eukaryota; kingdom Metazoa; phylum Chordata; class Actinopteri; order Esociformes; family Umbridae; genus Umbra; species Umbra pygmaea. The sequence continues at coordinate 25,056 of JACXGM010006630.1, read as the reverse complement.
CGGTCAGTTATCTGCAGGTAGCCAGTGGAGAGATACTGCTCCATGTCCTGCTGAAATGCTTCTTCAAAGTATTTTTGCCTCTCCTTCAGCTTCACCTGCTGTACGTGTTCCATATCCAGAACCTTCTGGGCATGCTCAGAGTCCAACTCCGCTACAGGAGAAAGAGGGGGACATGTAAATACTGTGGCTACCCCAACCAAGACAAGCACAGATCTAGTGACTTTTTATTTTTATGACAATATATATATTGTGGGGGTAACTTATTATTGACAGGACAGTAGGCTAAGGAAACAGGTATGTATAGGGAGTGGAAGAGTAACACCAGTATATGTTCACCAACATAGACTAGAGGATATAATGACTTAGTATCTAACACCTTAGCTGGTGTTAATTTAAAGGAAAATTCCAGTCAGTCAATCAGTGTCAATATTTACAAACATTACTATAGATGATTTATGTCATATACAATAATCTGCCTGCCAATGCAGCAGAGAACACCCGAGAGTACATTTCGCGGTCAACGTGGCTGCTTGTATATCAGTCAATGGGGAAAGTGAGCATCCGGAAAGCGTACCTCCTATGGGGAGATTCTGAGGCTAACAAGCCAACACCTTCTGCTAGCATTTCGTAGACTCCATTCATTTTGGCGTCACTTTGACAGCGAATAACTGTACATCTGAAGTGTATAAAGACTCTTTGTCCATTTATTTCTAAAGAAACACAACAATGTATAAAAGGCTCCATTACCTTTTATCTCACGTTTTGGCCCTGTAGCAGCAATCTTTTTAAAAATAGGCTGACAATTGTGTCATAACCACAAGACATTCTGTCGCACAGTATCACTGGAGTGAATTTAGGATACTTTCGACTTACATAACACAATTAGTTGTTTTATGAATTGATCATGTGGGCAACATGGTCAGCACAACGATTGGGAGTGTTTAGGGGTCTGGAATGATTCCTACAATATCTTTTGGATTGACACTAGAACCACAATGAAGGAATTTACTAACAGTCTATTGTATGTGCTATCACAAATGGGCACTGTAAATATTAACACAAAGGTTCATTCTTAGTTAAACAATAGAATCCAGATATTGTCGGTGTTGGCTTCAGTTATGGTTTATTGTTACGATCTCCAGTGAGGTTCGCAGAGGTTTGGTTTCCTTCTCGCTTTCCCAACAATGCAAATCTAGTCAAACTAAACCCAGCTTACTGTAGTGATGCAAGTCAGCTAGTTTAGCTACAGTAACTTGTTTACTAATATGTAGGCCTTATGTTTTTGTAGTGATACAGGTCAACCACACTGTGTGCACAATTATTAGGCAAGTTGTATTCTTGAGGATTCATTTTATTATTGAACAACTACAGTGTTCTTGGTCAATCCAAAAGGTGTAAATACACCTTAAACCTGAATATTTACAGTTCCTTGCGAGAGTATTCTGCCCCCTTGAACTTTTCAACCTTTTGCCAAATTTTAGGCTTCAAACATAAAGATATTAAACTGTCATTTTTTCGTGCAAAAATATTCAGCCCCCTTAAGTTAATACTTTGTAGCGCCACCTTTTGCTGCGATTACAGCTGTAAGTCGCTTGGGGTATGTCTCCATCAGTTTTGCACATCGAGAGACTGAAATTTTTGCCCATTCCTCCTTGCAAAACAGCTCGAGCTCAGTGAGGTTGGATGGAGAGCGTTTGGGAACAGCAGTTTTAGTTCTTTCAATTCTAACACCTAGATATGTTTATTTGTGAACCATTCCATTGTAGATTTTGCTTTATATTTTGGATTATTTTCTTGTTTGAAGACAAATCTCCGTCCCAGTCTCAGGTTTTTTGCAGACTCCATCAGGTTTTCTTCCAAAATTGTCCTGTATTTGGCTCCATCCATCTTCCCATCAATTTTAGCCATCTTCCCTGTCCCTGCTGAAGAGCAGCAGGCCCAAGCCATGATGCTGCCCCCACCATCTTTGACAGTGGGGATGGTGTGTTCAGGGTGATGAGCTGTGTTGCTTTTACGCCACACATAACATTTTGCATTGTTGCCAAAAAGTTTGATTTTGGTTTCATCTGACCAGAGCACCTTCTTCCACATGTTTGGTGTGTCTCCCCGGTGGCTTGTGGCAAACTTTAAACAACACTTTTTATGGATACCTTTCAGAAATGGCTTTCTTCTTGCCAATCTTCCATAAAGGCCAGATTTGTGCAGTAAACGACTGATTAAAAAAAGCTTTTGGTAGCTTACTTGTTAAATATCCAATAAATTTCGTTTCACTTCATGATTGTGTCCCACTAGTTGTTGCTTCTTCACAAAAAATTACAGTTTTAGATCTTTATGTTTGAAGCCTGAAATGTGGCAAAAGGTCGAAATGTTCAAGGGGGTTGAATACTTTCGCAATGTCTTGCTCAGTGGTGGTAGGATTTCAGCCTTCCTTACCTCGGCCATGTCTCTGAGCACTGAACACCTTTTACTTCTGGGCACTCCAGTTCTGGAATATGACAGCACTGGAGGATAATGGGTTCCTGATAGCTTCACGTTTGAGTCGTTTTGAGTCTTCTCAAATCGTTGGCAGATAATTTGCATCTTTTTTTTCAACACGTTTTCTGCGACCCTGTTGACAATTTGCGACCCTGTTGACTATTTGCGACCCTGTTGACTATTTGCGACCCTGTTGACTATTTGCGACCCTGTTGACTATTTGCGACCCTGTTGACTATTTGCGACCCTGTTGACTATTTGCGACCCTGTTGACTATTTGCGACCCTGTTGACTATTTGCAACAAAACGTTTGATGGTTCTGCCATTTCAAGAGTGCTGCATCCCTCTAAAGACTTTCTACAATTTGACTTCTCATTTTTGGCCTGAGGGACAGAAGCTGCCTAATATTTATGCACACCTTGATATAGGGTGTTGATCTCCTTAGGCCACACCCTCCCTCATTACACAAAGACACATCACCTGATATGCTTAAATCCAATAATCATTCCAGTTTATACAGCTTGGAGTTGGAACATTTGCATAATAATGATGAAATCGTCAAAATACTGACTTGCCTAATAATGGTGCACACAGTGTAATGTAGATAACTAGTTTAATATTAGGTAGCCCTAAAGCTTTTGTGGTGATGCAGGTCAACTAGTTTTGCTAACTAGTTTACTAGTAGATAGGCCTGAGGGTTTTATAGTGATACAGGTTAACGTCTAAAAGAATGATAAACATCTTCCGTTCACAGGTAATACCACTACTGACTGAAAACATTCCCTGTTTGCAGAGCACTTAGCATTGTGCCTTTCATATTTTGCTCAGCGACCTCAAAGTTTCCCTGCTAACAGCACTTTCATGTGATCTGTTGAGACTTAAGTTCTTTTCATAAATGAATCTGTGATGGAAGTCCATGACCAACAAAAGACAACTTTAAAAAAACACTTTTGTTTTCAACACACTAAATACGAGTCAATTTCTTAGCAAATTTTGAGGAAAGCGTACATTTTATTCACCGTTCACTTCCTCTCATGCAATAGAATTTGTAGAATGCAACAGTACAACACTGAATAACAGATGAGAAACAGAATCACAGTTTCTTTACCTTCCCACCAAAGGGTGCGTCGTCCAGATTAGACAACAACACGCCTGGTCTGTCAAGCCTGATATGTCCTATCCCAGTGAACTCTTTTCAGAACTGTCAGCAATAAGTCTAAAGAACAGGAAGTTAGCAACACACAAGGTTGCAGCTCAATCGTCTCCTCAGGATGGAGCAGCAGGAAGTGGCTTTTCTTTTACGGTTTTGGCACCGTGGGGTTTTCGGTGTTACAATCATTTTTTTAAAGATGCAGAGTTGTTTAGAATCTCTAGTCAGATCAGGCTCTACTCATCCTCATCTCAGTGTGAAAGCTACCATCTGTCTGGAGCTGAGGAACTGTGGAGGAAGGCACAATCTCCAGAAACCGTTCATCCCATAAATGCTGCCTCATTGAAAACCGGATTTGTCCCCCTGAATCTTTGGATTCTTCCTCACAAATCTTTGACATGCCATGACGCTGATAACAAGCCCAGGGTCTTTCAGGTAAGTAACTCCCATTCTAGGATTCTACAACTGAATTTGATAAGTCAGCGTTTCAGTAAAGGGAGTTGTTTTTTTATTGGGCAGGATATGCCAGCTAATGTTTACTAGTGCCAGTTGGCCAGGAAGTCAGCCAGCTGACACCAGGCAGGGCCCACAACTCTTATTCCTTATTTGTTGTTTTTTTGGTTCATTTTTAGTAGATATGACTCACTGCTACTGTGACCTTGCCTCTCATTGTCAGCCAAATAGGTTTTTGAGAACTAATAGATGTTAATTTGTATTAAAAAAAAATCAAAATTGGTAATGATATGTATATCCTGTACAGAGGATTAACTCAGAATCTCAAATGGCACCCTATTCCCTATATATTATGGGCACTGATATAGAATGGTGCACTTAATACCGTGGTTCCCTTTTATATACAATAAAGATGCCCCAAGCAGAATAAAAGGGCTCTATCCTTCCTATTACCCTCTAGGGAAAGACGTTCTATACTGAGGTTCCTTTAACGTGAGGTCTTACCCACTCTCTTAAGTGATCTACTTAAAGTGCCTGCTCACAGATTAGTATTGCAAAGAGAGTGTGTAGAACCTTAGAGAGACGAGGCTCTAAATTCTAAATTTAGAAGGCTTGCGACTTCACTTGATTCCCAGTTTTCTGAGAGCATCCTCAAGCTCACCAGTCACCACAACAAAATAAAAATAAAAATAGCAGCACATAAAAGACCATTTAATGTTCCGAAATCAAATGATCTTTAATACCAGACAATATTTTTGAGTGGTTTGGTTTAACAAGTGGTGGGTTAGGTTAAAGCGAATTGCTTTTCATTCTGTGGTGAACACGGCTACATTCTTTCCACTGATACAGTCTAGTTATGAGACTCGTTGCCTGTTAGTATTTCACATAATAAGGGGAGGCTGGGCATTAGCTACAACCCAGGCCTCAGCTGTCATCTTGGGTTGCTGTGTTCATCTCCACCCCGCTGGCCGTATCCTCTACAGAACAGCCAGTGACTGACCGCCAGTGACAGGGGGACCCTGGGCCATGTGCTCATCGTGCTGTTGGCATGACGCAGGTGGAAGGGGGGCGGGCGCGCACGCACACACACAGACACACACACACGTTTGTTGTTCAGGTGTGAACAGCCTTCTGAGAATGATTAATAATGACAGTCAGACATCTGTGTATGGAACCATGAACGCAATGAGACAGCTAAGGATGTTGTGATGTGGTATCCTGTGTGATGCTCACATCTATAGCCTCCAGACGCGTCGACAGTGTAGCCTCCAGACGCGTCGACAGTGTAGCCTCCAGACGC
>JACXGM010006630.1:0-19578 GCA_016801145.1 Umbra pygmaea | reverse complement strand
TGTGATACACTTCATAGGGAACAGAATGCAAATTGGGGATAAAGCCATACTACTGGCCTCGCACCAAATCAATGCCTCTTTACTATAATGGTCAAGAACTACAAAGATCAATAGCCTCCGATGAGACTGCCAAAGAATGGACTTAACAGCCTGACTCTTAGAGCCATTTGTGCAGTCCTTCTTAACTGCTGCATTTTCACTCAAGCTGAATGAGAGCATTCCACTACTGTCCATCTCCCACTAACAAGACTGCATCTGACTAGTCAACTGTCAAAAAATTATAACAGACCCCAATTGCAGGAGACATGCGAGGCTCTCTGCCTACAAATCACCATAGATACAAGGCAAAAAAGGCAACTTCCCCTGGAGTGGTTTGCCGTTCACAGTCCGTTGAGCACCAGATACCCAGGACGGTCTTTGCATGAGGGCGTTCTAATTAGATTATATGCGGCACATCAGCATTACATGTTATGTAAATGTTTTGTTTTATGTTGCCATGTGTATAGTCAAGAAACAAATTACTACAGTATTCAATGAGGAATTATTCGCTACTGTAGTTATGTAATGACAAAAGTACTGTTAACTAGAATGGCAGGTAAAATTTTATTTGGAGAATATAAATGTCCATCTGTAAATGCTGTACAGACTTTATAATTAGTAACATTTCAACTATCCCTGTTTACACCTCATTCTAACCTTAACCTAGGAACCCTAAACTCAACAAGCAGTTGTTAATCAACAGATAATATTAACAAACTATGACTATGAGTACCTAAAGATGGACACTGAGACAGAAATATAAATTCCACTTCAGGATTAGGCACATAGGTTCTGTCGAGAAAATCTTGTTTCATTGGTTTCTACCAGCTATCGAATTTACCTGCACAACCCTGGTATATCAGTTGTGAAATACTCTAGATAGCAGGAGATGTAAAAAAAACAAGTGTTTCAGCCATAGAAATGGAATGTATAGAAAGGTCATTCCAATTCAAATCAATGTAGAAAAATGTTCATAGCAGCAGCCATTTTGTCGTGTACTAATTGAATAACCACGCCAAACAGTTCAATGGCCTTTCTATCCATTCTATTTCTATGGTTTCAGCCCTCCAGGAAAGGGTTACATTAAACCTATTGTTTGTAATAATAATCCCTAATAATTAGCTAGATCTAATCCCCTTTTCCACAATAATAATAATAATAATAATAATAATAATACATACTGTCAAAGTTAGTTGACTCAATTAATGGAGTTAGATATTTACCACAGACACATTGAACCTCACAGGGTTTGATAATAAACAACCAGTAGACACTTTCATTAGTGTAACAATTCACACATGAATCAACTCTCCTTCACAATCCCTTCGAATCAGGCAGGCAAACCAAGAGTTGAGCTGGAAGATGTCAGCAGGGGTGAACATCAGAGTAAAGCTGTGATTCCATACGGACTGAGGAGCTTTGTGCACGAAGCAGAGTAACATCATATGACTGAGTGAGTGTCTGAATTAAAAAAGAGGTTTCAGATGCAGCAGGGCACACTCCTTAACCCTTAAAGGTCTAAGGGGTCTTAGGTCCGCTTGGCACACAGTTGACTTTTTGGCCTCTTGAAAGGTCATACTTTGACCTACAATGAAGTGATTCAGAAGACCCATGGCTACAACATGGATGAATGAAATCCAACATCCTGGGTCATTGAATTTTATGTTTTATTCAAAATTTATCCAAATATTCTAAAGAACGTATGTATTATTTGTTGTTTTTTACATGTAAAAGCATGTTATCTATAATGAATAAGGCATTTTATTGCTTATTGTCAAGCCCCCAGGGGTCCTGGACCAATGTGCAATGTTTGGGGGCCATACAATCAAGTCAACATCAAAATGCTACACTCATTTCTAACTAGATTTCTATACGTTTTTAAAACCCAGCTAAATTCCAACTCCAAAAATGGTTGTTTTATGCAGGATGATGTCCTATGGGCTAGAAAAATTGGTTATTTTGTCATTTTCACTTCCTACTTCCTGTCTGTGATATTTTTTGTCAAAAAGATAGACCATCGTCGGCTTTGAGGCGCGATATCTCCGGCTGTGAGTAACACACAGAGATGGGCCACCACTCATTATTTGCGTCTAAGTCTCCCCTTTCCAACGGTACCAGGCTTCAGTTGCGATTCTTGAGATAATCGCGTTTGACGCTCTAGAGCGTCAATCGACCTAGGAGGGTTTAACAATACTAAAAACAGTACCTGTCAACTGATTTCGAACACCAGGGATTTTACATATTGATATGAAATCAAACCAATCACCAAATGATAGTCAAAACATGATCAATTACAGATGAGCTGAAGGTTTTTTCATTAGTAGTCCAAATGAATGGCTGCTGAAAATGTGGTTTTGCCATTGTACATGTGAACAAGTCATTATAAATCCATAATTTCCAACAGTTACAGTCATTTGTAACATTGACAATGTCTTGGACATATATTATAATAAATCTTATGTCACCTTAATTCATATATAATCAAAACCACGCTCCTCCACCTTCCATTTGAGGATGCCCCACAGATGCTCAATAGGGTTTAGGACTGGAGACATGTTTGCCCAGTCCATCACCTTTACCCTTAGCTTCTTTAGCAAGGCAGCGGTTGTCTTGGAGGTGCGTTTGGGGTCGTTATCATGTTGGAATACTACCCTGCGGCCCAGTTTCTGAAGGGAGGGGATCATGCTCTGCTTCAGTATGTCACCGTACCTATTGGCATTCATGGTTCCCTCAATGAACTGTAGCTCCCCAGTGCCGGCAGCACTCATGCAGGCCCAGACGATGACACTCCCACCACCATGCTTAACTGTAGGCAAGACACACTTGTCTTTGTAATCTTCACATGGTTGCCGCCACACACGCTTGTCACAATCTGAACTAAATAAGTATATCTTGGTCTCATCAGACCACAGGACATGGTTCCAGTAATCAATATCCTTAGTCAGCTTGTCTTCAACAAACTGTATGTGGGCTTTCTTGTGCATCATCTATAGAAGAGGCTTCCTTCTGGGATGACAGCCATGCAGACCAATTTGATGCAGTGTGCGGCGTATGGTCTGAGCACTGACAGACTGACCGCCCACCCCTTCAACCTCTGCAGCAATGCTGGAAGCACTGATACGTCTATTTCCCAAAAACAACCTCTGGATATGACGCTGAGCATGTTCACGCAACTTATTTGTTCGACCATGGCAAAGCCTGTTCTGAGTGGAACCTGTCCTGTTAAACCGCTGTTTGACCACCGTACTGCAGCTCAGTTTCAGGGTCTTTGCAATCTTCTTATAGCCTAGGCCATCTTTATGTAGAGCAACAATTCTTTTTTTCAGATCCTCAGAAAGTTCTTTGCCATGAGGTGCCATGTTGAACTTCCAGGGACCAGTATGAGTGAGTGTGAGAGCGATAACACCAAATTTAACACACCTGCTCCCCATTCACACCTGAGACCTTGTAACACTAACGAGTCACATGACATTTTCACTTAGGGGTGTACTCACTTGTGTTGCCAAGTGTTTAGACCTTAATGGCTGTGTTTTGAGTTATTTTGAGGGGACAGCAAATTTACTCTGTTATACAAGCTGTACACTTACTGCTTTAAATTGTAGCAAAGTAGATTTTCTTCATCGTTGTCACATGAAAAGTTATAAATCAAATATTTACAAAAATGTGAGGGGTGTACTCATTCTTATGAGATACTATACATATCTATGAAGTCAAAATGGTCTATAAGTACACTACCTATTACTTCAATTGTTAATTCAGAATGAAAATAAGAATGTGCTGCAGTAAAATGTGTCCTACTGAATTGATACCATGGCAGCACACACACACACACACACACACCAGACACACAGAGAATAAACAATACAGAAGACAGGCCGACAGACAGAATGACAGAGACGGCGGAATACAGTATCAAGAAAGAGGGAGAGATAGAGAGAGAGAGACAGAGGGAGGGAGAGTCATAAGAGAAAGAACCAGAGAGAGAAAACTAAGGAGAAAAGCAGTGTGACCTACAGGAGTTCCTGGAGCTCTTGGCTGGGGCTCCTGGCGAGGACATGACTGGTGTCCTGGGGGTCGTAACGACCCTGCCCGGTCCAGACGGGGGAAGCAGATACCCAGCTATGCTAACACAACGACTGTGTACACGACCACACCGCCGGCCTATCCTCACATTCTAGACCGCAGAATAAGCTCCACACCACATCGGTCCCGCTTGCACAGACGGATAACGCTTCAGCGCTGCCAAATGAGCACACTGCACACGCTGACGTTGCCTGGGAGAGTGTGTGGCGCTGCTGTGTGAGCCTGACAGGCTGTTGGAGGACACAGCTCTGGAAGGGTGGGTGGGGCTGGGAGCGTACCAAGACCTACTGACGGGCAGGGGAAGAGGGGGCTATAATAAGAGATGGAGGACGATCCAGGGTGTGTTCAAAACTGTGCCCTACTCCCTGCGTAGTGCAGTGCCTTTTACATAGGCCTTTGACACTCCTCCAGACGGAGGGAAAACTGCGTTCTAGCGGCAGACAAGCTCTTAAGAGGAAGTGATTAACACACTTGTCTCTCGGGGACACGGGAATGACGGCACTGCATTAGAAAAGCTAAGCATCTGGACGGGTATGGAAAATAATATGAAAGGAACCGCAATCCACGTCTTCACGCACCTTATGGTGAAGAAAGAGTGGGAGCATCGTGCTGTCAGCCGTTAAGACGTGATCACACCCATTCGTTTGATTCACTCACATCAGCAGCATAACAGCACAAACTAATTTAAACACTCTGCTACTGCAGAGCCTGGGAACTGGAGACACATTTCAGGCCATGCCACAAACACCACCCTATGCCCTTCATAGGGCACAATATTCTTTTTCTTCAGGGTTTAGCTTGAAATGGTTGCATATCTGTTTTTAATTTTACACACACACACACACACACACACACACACACACACTCTCACACACACACACACACACACACACACACACACCACTTCATTTAAACACCATTATTACTATTTATTTTTTTAACCAGTTAAAACTGAAACTAGCACAGGAGTCCATATAATGATATAAGTCTTCTGTATTTGTAGTAGGCTGGCTAGTTTTGTACTTTGTATAAACTCAATTGACGCAAAATTTTGCAAAATAACAAACGAATGTCTCGTCCTAACATGAATAGCATATGGCAAGCAATATTCAACCTTTAAACTGTTAGGCAAACAGCAACGTAGGAACAAACACCAGTTATTGTATTCCAATAGCAGAGTCAGAAATGTACACCTTAGCCAAAGACATTGAAACTCAGTTTCTCACAGTTCCTGACATTCTATCCTAGTAAAAATTCCCTGTCGTAGGTCAGTTAGGATCCCCACTTTATATTAGGAATGTGAAATGCAGAGAAAATGATGTCAGACTTTACTTCTTTCATCACATTTTCAGTGGGTCAGACCTTTACATGCACTCAATTAGCATTTGGTAGCATTGCCTGTAAATGGTTTAAATTGGTTCAAACATTTTGGGTAACCTTCCACAAGCGTCCCACAATAAATTGGCTGAATTTTAGCCCATTCCTTCTGACAGAACTTCAGGTTTGTAGGCCTCCTTGCTCGCACATGCTTTTTCAGTTCCGCCACCACATTTTCGATAGGTTTGAGGTCAGGGCTTTGTGATGTCCAGTCCAATACCTTGACTTTATTGTCCTTTAGCTTCAACTTCCTGGCTGACGTCTTAAGATGTTGCTTCAATATATCCACATTTTCCTTCCTCATGATGCCATTTATTATGTGAAGGGCACCAGTCCTTCCTGTAGCAAAGCACCCCCACAACATGATACTGCCACCCCTGTGCTTCATGGTTGGAAATGTTGTTCTTCTGCTTGCAAACATCTCCTCTTTTTCCTTTAAACATAACAATGGTCATTATGTCCAAACAGTTAAATTTTCCTTCATCAGAGCAGAGGATATTTCTCCAATAAGTACCTTCTTTGTCCCCATGTGCCGTGGCAAACCGTAGTCTGGCGGGTTATTTCGATATAGGACTTGTTTTACTGTGGATAAAGATACTTTTGTACCTCTTTCCTCCAGCATCTCACCAAGGTCCTTTGCTGTTGTTCTGGGACTGATATGTACTTTACGCACCAAAGTACATTCAACTCTACGAGACAGAACACATCTCCTCCATGAGCAGTATGACAGCTGCGTGATCCCATGGTGTTTATACTTCCGTACTATTGTTTGTACAGATGAACGTGGTACCTTCAGGCATTTGGAAATTGCTCCCAAGTATGAACCAGATTTGTGGAGGTCTACAATATTTTTTCTGAGGTATTGGCGGATTTCTTTTAATTTTCCCATGATGTAAAGCAAAGAGGCACCAAGTTTGTAAGTAGGCCTTGAAGTAAAACCACAGGTTGTGATATAGGGAATTACCAGTGTAATCGGTCTGTCAACAATTGTTGGAGAAATTATTTGTCTCAAATAGAATTCCTAACCAACTTGCCAAAACTATAGTTTGTTAACATGACATCCGTAGAGTGGTTGACAAATAGGTTTTAAGGACTTCAACTTAAGTGCATGTATACTTCCAACTTCTACTCAACCTGGCTAGGCTGATTAAAAAGGGGACGCACAGTGATTATTCAGAAATGTAAACAAACCTAAAATCTTGTGTAATCGGATTAGCTGAGATAAATGTTTTTCAGCGCTGGCTTAGATTGCTTAATTTTTGTAACCCATTGTAAAACAAGAAATCTACACCATGCCCATTTAATAACAACTTTTTTGATACAACACACACACACAGAATGCATACATGTCCGCAGGAGAGCTTTCAGAACTTTACACCAATGTTGCTAAAATAATCTCTGAAGTTTATAGGTTTGAAGGTACAAACGGCGCAGCGTAACACAAGCATCGCAAAGAAACGCCTTTAGCTTCTCCATCACCGTACAGCTCATATTTTCTGCTCTTTCAAATATAAAACCATAGACTTGTTCTAATAAAATACACAGAAAAAAATTATTAAAACATTCCCGTCCCTATCTTCACCACGACAATGGTGAAGCTGACAGGTATTTGTTGACAGTTCCACACTGAAACATGCACACACAGCCGGGATCAACTCAGAAGTAGCATTTCAAAAATGGAATGAAATACATCCAGATTGTGCACAGGGATACTGACTGGGAAACCCACTGACTAACTGACCTTCATTACTGGGATCACAGGGATACTGACTGGGAAACCCACTGACTAACTGACCTTCATTACTGGGATCACAGGGATACTGACTGGAAAACCCACTGACTAACTGACCTTCATTACTGGGATCACAGGGATACTGACTGGGAAACCCACTGACTAACTGACCTTCATTACTGGGATCACAGGGATACTGACTGGAAAACCCACTGACTAACTGACCTTCATTACTGGGATCACAGGGATACTGACTGGAAAACCCACTGACTAACTGACCTTCATTACTCATGGCTTTAGAATGCTACCTTGCATAGTAAACATCAAAACTCTTATTTTTAAGTGAATCGACTATTGAGGGGACCAAGAATGTTTGACTGGACTACTGAGCAACTAGACATTGGTCAGGCAATAATCTGCATCCACAGGAAAATCATCATGGTCGGCTAGATGAGTCCTGACTAGCTAGTCTGAAAAATATACTGTAAAGCTGTGAAGTGGCCTTGTGCCCTGAGGACTCACTGAAACAATGTCATTAAACTAATGAGCATCTAAAAGATTGCAATGTTGAGCAAGCCACAGTGAAGATGACATTCTTCCCTAAGGTTTATCAAATCAGGCATCCCAGTTCGTGACCAATTGGCAAGGTCTTCACACACAAAAAGACTTGAAATTACAATATGTAGTGAAATAATCTGCAATCTTTCATTTTGCCAGTGGCACCTACCAGCCCTTTTTAGGAGAACCTCCATTAGACCCAAACTATTAATAGAGCGATGGGCAGTGTAGCGGTGGGCAGTGTAGCGGTGGGCAGTGTAGCGGTGGGCAGTGTAGCGGTGGGCAGTGTAGCGGTGGGCAGTGTAGCGGTGGGCAGTGTAGCGGTGGACAGTGTAGCGGTGGACAGTCTTACCTTTAAGGGACTCCAGCTCTTTCCTATAAAAGAAAATATGACCAACAGTTAGAAAATGTCTTGTCCTTCTGTAGCAGTTAAAAGTCTATTACAGACTTGCATAGAACACAGATTCTCTAGTCTATAAAGACGAACTGCTGCAGAATAAATCAACCATCTCATTCTGAAGATTTATTCAGATATAGTTTGGCTCTGCTTCCTCGGATGAACAATAACCTCCCATCAGCGAGGCGACGTCAGAAGAGTTCTGTGGTTATATATATATATATGAGGGAGGGAAATCGAGCTTCAAGCACACAGGTCAAGATTCATCTCAGCACATAAACACACAATAACAACACGGCCTACGAGTCTTTTAAGTCTCCAACCGTACACTACCCGTACCTGCCAGCCTGACTAGCACCTATACTCTGGGTGGGTCTTAACTATAATACTGTACGTGGACACCTACAAATACCTAGGTGTGTGGTTAGCCTGTTCACTTTCACTCCAGACCCACATTAACCACCTCTAATCCATAATTAAATCCAGAACTGGCTTAAGTGACCTCTATTTACTAGTGGGCTGGCCCTCGCTACATACTCAACGCCTGGCCCACTGGTATCACCTCATCTACAAATCTACAAGGGCGGCAGTGGCTCAAGTAGGTTGTCTAGCAACCGGAAGGTTGGTGGTTTGATCCCCGGGTCCTCCTGACCAAGTGTCGAGGTGTCCATGAGCAAGACACCTAACCCCAGCTGCTCCTGACAAGCTGGCTGGCACCTTGCATGGCTGACACCGCCGTCGGTGTATGAATGTGTGAATGAATGGGTGAATGTGAGGCACTGTAAAGCGCTTTGGTGGCCATTGTTGGTCAGAAAAATGTGCTATATAAATGCAGTCCATTTACCATTTACAAGTCACTTCTTTGCAAGCCCTCTGTATCTAAAAACTCTTCTTACCATTGCCTTACCTACCAAGAGCAACTTGATGGAAAACAAAGAATTTGTGAGATTTGTATTTTAAAATGCTTTGGCAGACAGAATTGGTGATGCATATTACTGTAATATCTACATGTGCTTTGTGAGAAAAAAAAACACTGGAGCTCTTTATCCAAAGGAAATAAAAAAGTATATTTTAGTGAAGGCAATTGAATATAAAAATGTATTGGCCACTATACACAGAACGGTACACCGGTATAGTGATGTATTGCCTACTATAAGACTTAGGTCTGATTGTGTTGTCATGATTAATTAAATGGATAGGCCCATAGAGCAATGGTTGGCTATTCGGCTTAGCAGTTATTTACATTACGGAAATTAAACACACGAGTCAGGGGGGTGGATCTGTCAGTGTCCCAAACAAAACTCTATTCCATATAGAGTTCTCTACTAGAGCCTGGTCAAATCAAAAAATATTATAATTATTTCTTGGCTCGAACATAAAGCTGTGACCTCTATTTCTCCTGGGAGCAACATATTTAAAGCAGCTTCACCACCAACCATTTAAAACAGGTGGAGCAAACTGAAGAGTATCATGTAAGGAAACCATTGTCCGACCCAAATTGACGCACAGGACCAGAGCCTGGCTCGTCTCCTTTTCCGGGAGCGGAAGGAGGCTCCACCTACAACCACACACGGACAATCTGTCACAGTTGGACAGGCACTTCACAGCATTTGCATTGCAAGAGATAAATAAATCCTATGTTGAGCCAATGTCGTCCAATCAGTGACCAGGAAACTAATTTTACAGTGACTCCCCAAACCTTTTGAGTTTGGAACTCCAACTTAGTTTGATGGCAATTTTATTTACTTCTTTTTTTTCACAATAAAGGTCAATTAAGGCTCCAGCAGAACCAAACATGGCTTTCAACTCTGCTGTTTTTAAATTGTATCACAGTGCCAAAACGTAAGAGACTCTTGTCTCAGCTTCTTTTAATGAAGGTTAATAATGAAACATTTCACCCTGAAAACATAGTAATTTCCTCCTAAAACAGTGAGCAAACATCTTATTTCAGCAAAAACAGAAAGCCTCCATTATCAACGACGACAGAGCTTCGGACATTACAACAATGGGCCAGGAAGATTACAATATATTTCATTACATGTGTTTTTGGTTTTAAACAGCCTTATTCCTCCACCCACCCTGTATGACACACATCTGATATTACTGAAATCTCTCCTGTTCACAGACATTCAGGACCGACAACCCTACTTAACTACAGACATTCATCACGCCGTTACTCTACAGTCTCCTGGGGTGGGCGGAGATTGGCCTCCATCCACTTTAATTTCAACTGTTCTCCCAGTTCGTATTGGTGCAATCGATCTTTTTAAGCACAAGTCAACCCCTTGCCACCCACAACCGGGCAGGCAAGGAAATGTTCTAGTTGAACTACACAACGGAAATAAAAAAATCACTCTCTCTTACAACATCTTAAGCAAACAGCTTTTATAAAATGCTGTTTAAGTGTGTTTTTGCCTGAGGCAGGAAAATACCCATTTCAATGCAAAGAATATTTAATTGTGATAATTGACTGGACTATAAATCAGTGATGTTTAGTTTCCTGGCTGTTCTCATATGGACACAGCGAGCACTGCTATTCTAACTAGCAGTTTCTATTCTACAAAATGTACATTTTGGTCGATTTTTGTTGAGACAATGGTAAAAGCTATTTCAGAAGAAATCAAGTTGCATTTAATCTCAGAAAACCATCGACATTCAGTCAGGATTAAAGTCACACGTAAAATAAAGAAAAGCCTGCAGCAGTGATGGACCGCTCGAGACTCAAGTGTCGAAACTGTCTCGATGTTTTCGACGCTCACTGCATCGGATCAACTTATCGAGACGAGTTCCAAAAACACTTCTGGTCACATGAGAAAGTATGTCGAAACACGTGTGTTTTGTCATGTGATATTGAACGATACCTGTGTCGCACTTTTCAAAAGACACTGATGTATCGGGTATAAAATGAGACATCAAAAACAAATATTTTGAATATGTGAGACCTTGGCTGAGGGATTTGTGAGAGTATTGAGAAATTGAGCCATCAGACACTAGATGGACCAAGGACATCAGAGGTTTATTATTGGATAAATATTTATATCTTTGACATTCTATATATATATATATATATATATACACACACACAAACACACAGGCGAGGGGTCACGGGCCTTTATACAATTAAATATGTATATTTTTTATTGCCAGGGAGACCAGGGGAGCGTTGGTGATGATGTCAACCTGTGGTTACTCCTGGACAACAGAGTCAGTAACACCAGGAGAATACAGAGTGCTAGTGCCAATGCTATGGTTGAAGTTCAACGGTACCTAGCAGATGCAGACCTGGCAAGATTGGAAGACCCATTGGTGTACTGGTACAAACATGCAGGGTCTTCCCTCATCTATATAAACATGCAATTATCCATTTATCCATCCCTGCAACCTCTGTGCCCTGGGAGAGAATTTTTTCAAAGGCTGGCCAGGTGGTAGACAAAATGAATCACCTGAGCCCTGGCAATGTGGAAAAAATATTATTTCTAAATAAAAACCTGTAAAGACAATACCTTCCCCCTCACAAGTTATTGCATAAGCACTACTTCATAACACAAATCCATTAAATATCAATGTAATGCTCTATGTCCAACAATTGCACCATTATGTGTAGCAACAAATCCATTCACTTAAACGTAGATATTTCCAAAAGCACAATAGCAATTTCACACTTCAGGAACACTTTTGAGACATTCTGCCAGAAGAGTTTGATTCCCAGTCTCATCAAAGAACTTCACATAAGTTTGATGTTTTAGAAACACTCCAAATCAAGGTGATTGTATGACATTATGTTAGGAAAGAGTTTATGGTCTCAAACAGTTCTAATTCATTCAATATCCCACAGTGTTGACAAATTATTAATTATCAACCCGTTTCGAAACTATGCAGTTTGTGATGAAGGACGGGAATCGTTCAGTCCGGCCACAGAAGCGTCCGTCTGATCATGGTGGAATGTTGTGTACATAGATTGTATATGGTTGTGTACCATAATTGAAAATGCCAGCAGATGTCACTGTCGAGTAAACGTTTCAAAAGCCTCGACTCAAATGTCTCAAGTGTCTCTGTGTTTCGGAAAGCCTTGTTTTGCCCATCACTACCTGCAGCTAAACAAGCCAGATTTGACATCACGAAAAGACAGAAAGTATTTAGATTTTCAAAAGAATCAACCTCCAACTCAATTGACGCTGCATGCAGCAGACTGCCTAGAGGCCTGAGAATATGCCGGATAAAAGGTTTTGCTAAAAACAATGAACATGTGAAAAGTGGTGTACATTATGGAATTCAGACAATGCCCTCTGCTTAAGATAAACAGTGTTTTCTTTTATGTGTAATCTTTCTTTTGGCATGGACATTACAAGGAAGATAATGCATCACATTTATTTTGTAAGATTTTGAAATCTCTTTAGCTTTACCCCCGTCTGAATTACTGGAAAAGGGCCCATAAAGGAATCAATTTTATTTGAAAAAGGTACAAATAGTGACACACTAACAAAACCTGACAACTAGCATTTGGTTTTAAAACCGAATCTGATTTCTTACCTCTTTTTCTTCTTGTAGTATTCCAACTGCAGCCTCTGGTATTGTTTGAAGCGATGCTGCTCACATTGACCACACAGGCTCTCTAGGTACATTAGCCTGCTCTCCAGCTCCTCAAAATCTGCTTCCATCTGGGCTGCATGTGACACAGCGGGGAACACAATCAGTGTGGTCTTTACCTTCCTGTTGTACCTGTCTAATGGGATCTGAATGGCAGTGTGAAACACACCAGAAAATACATGTTTTATATTTATTATTTACCCCCCAGCTTCTGTTCAAATGAAAGAGAAGTAAACACTGACACCTGGTGGTGAGGTCACATAGAGAAATGTTGTGAAACAACAAGCTCTGTCACTAATCAAGAAGACAATGGAAATGTCACGAGGAATTAGCAGTAACTCAATATGGGCCAAAACTTCCACGTCAATTTGAAGATCCATAGTCTTCCCAGAACACATCTTTGACAGTAAACGCTGGAATGTAACGCGTGTTTGTTAGAATTCACATCACGTGCATTTCAGGTCATGACAACAAACACCCATTTTAGAATCGTTATGGTTCTATTTGACATTAATAAAGCTAGCCTAAACTGTGAAAGATATATGACCGGAGCAGAGGGTTAAATATACAGATTTAAGAGCAGGGTTGGTGATCTTGGTCCAGTTTCACCTTTTAAATGACGATAGATAGGATGGAATACCGAACCAGCAATCTTACTCTGAGACGACGTGAATACAGCCTGTTCTGATTTCAGACAGAGTATCAACGGTGTTGCAGCAGGAAGCAATAATCCATTAGGTTAGTCCTCCGTATGGCCAGTGACAAATCAGACAGACTAGTTGACGCCAGATCCGCCTACCTACAAACACGTGGTGCGTTTCATACTGTGTCTACATAGGTCCCATTGTCCCTAAAACTGCATGTCGCCCAGCCCTTGTTGGAGAGGGAGCTGATATTGCCCCACTGCCAGCTGTAGCTCCACAGTAATATAGCAAAAAATACAAGGTACCTCTCAAAGTAGGCAAAACTTAACCTGCAAAAAAATATAACATCTCAGACATCATCCTTATCCAATCAATACAACACCGCACCCCCTAAATTAGAGACCGCCATGGGTGAAATGTGTAGAAAGATGCTAATAGAAATCTGAGAGTTTATGACTCCTCATTCTGAACATAAACAATTCTTGTAGTAATACTGGGCTGAGGGTGGTGGTGAGGAACTTGTGGACTGGACACTGACCGATGCGCCGGGTGCATGTTTCCAGGTCGCTGAGGAAAACTGGGACCTGCTGCAACTGTTCTTCCAGTTCCTGCACAGCTGCTCTTTTCTTCTCCCAGTGGGCAGACAGCATCACCACCTCCCCATCTACCATCTGAGACAGGCATAATAAAATAGAAATATGTTTAGTGTGGATCCTTTGGGTGAATAATAGAGCTGAATTCACCTGTCTACACTGTATATTACCGCTGTAGATTACATTTTGTTTCTCATATTAGTCCAATAAATCAAGCTGCCATACAGACTAACCTCCCCAGCTTTGGCACAATCTTTCGCTTTCCTGTGTAGAGTCACCCAGGTGTCTTCATACCTTCAAAACACAAGAAACCAATGAAACAAACAAAGCCTTCATTATGCATTACGCTACATGTATTCTGAACCACAGGCTGCCCCAAATGACCCCTTATTCCCTACATCGTGTACTACATTTGACCAGAGCCATATAGGGCAGGATAAAGGGAATAGGATGCCGTTTGGAACGTATGCACAGTATATAATACCTACCTACTGAGTAGTTCCACTCCAGCAGAAAATTGTGGCAGATTTTCATCATGTCTGTTGAGATTGAGAACATGGCACAAGTCATTGTAAAGGGAAAGTAAAAGTATAAAGGAGAATAGCAATATGATTAACTGGTTTGATTGGCCCTTCTAAGCCCCTTTTATTAATAAAGCACCCTACAACACAAGGAGTGTGGCCCTTTATCCATGTAATGTCATTAATTGTGATCCAAGCGGTAAAATGGATATTATATCAGCCTCCTACTCTTAAAACACTTCAAGAGTACAGCCGGTGTTCGCTTTACCTCTGCTTCTTCTTAACTTTGGCCTCCTTTGAGATGTCACCCAGAGTCTTTATCCTGAAGTGAAATGACAAGTTATACAGATATGCGCCGGTAAAAGTCTATGGGACAACAATATTTGGTGTCGTTTTGGTTATGTCCGAAATAGTGTCACATTCCCTATAATGAAATATTTTCAAATAGAGCCCAAACTAAGAGAGAGCATCCCAGTTACATCATTTGAGAGGCTTTAGTGAAGCATGTTCATGTCTCACCCCCTATAATCACATGCTGGTCAGCTGAACATAATAAGCTGTGGCTACCTAGTTAGCTAACTGAGTGATAATCAACTTTGGCAGATTCTAAGTTGTGATTTATTGTTTTTCTTTACTGACAGCCTTGTTGATTCTTGCCAGTGCTTTGCTTAGTTTTGCAGCGTCGATAGTAGTTCCGCAAAGTTATTGTGCAGTGTTTTTCCAACACAGACTTTCAGCTAACTAGCTACTAGCCTTTCATTCTGGAAACGGTAGAAAACTACCATTACTATGTCCATTACTATAGCTCTGGTATCAGTGGCTAGCTCTTACAACAATGCCTGTATAGGCACGATCAAGACGTAGCTACGGTTCGGAGTAAAACAGTACAAAAAGGAAGCATGTCTATTTCTACTTTTACAAACCCTGTTGTGAAATCTTGCTGCACCGTCTGCAACCTCTCTTTGAAATTCTCAAACATCTTCCTGGTTCCTTTCAAGCAGCAAACTCGATGTTGTTTATTTATTGTATGAGTTGGCTTCTTTGTCAGATGTCCTCGATTGCCATGTCTAGGTATGGATAAATGTTCAGACTATTATGCATATTTCGAGTAGCTAAGACACGCTAGTCGCATTGCTCTATTCACGTCTGGTTTTTAGTGCTCAGCTGTTTTCCAGGCGCTGTCAGTCCACAACAAGAAACACGCATTAGGCGAGGTGTTGAGGGCAATCAGTGTTGCGCAGCCGTGCGCACGTAACATTCTTTCACATAGAAATCAGGAAGAAATTAAATAAATTCCTCAAAACGAACCTAACAACGAAAGTACATTCACCAGTGTTTTGAAGGCTTTGTTATGAGTTTTCATAAATATTGTTATACTATATATGTATTGGTTTAAGCGAAAGTAGTGGACACGTAGTTTTGCCTTCACAATAGAGGTCCCTTGTTTAAATTAAAACACAATTGAGACATGAAGCGTTACGACTACAGAATACGACTAGACTACACTGTTGGAATGTAGTTGAATCACAATGAACGTAGATGGCAGTGTCTTTGTTACAAGCACTTGAAATACATGTTTGAACAGTTTTTTAGTATTTCAAAAGTTAACAATGATGATCACTGCCAATTTAAAATTTAAGAAAACCCAGGAGTTTACATGTGTTTGATAGAAATTGATAGAAGTTTTATAGAAATCCACCAAGGTGGCATTAAATTGATCTGAAATTATAGCCAAAACATGATTAATTATGGATGATCTAAAAGTTTCATCATGAAGATACTAAATTAATGCCTGCTGAAAATGTGGTTTTGCCATTGAATGTGAATAAATAATTATAAATCAGTCATTTCCAACAGTGATAGACATTTGCATTATTGGTAATGTCTTGGGCATATACACTCACCTAAAGGATTATTAGGAACACCATACTAATACTGTGTTTGACCCCCATTCGCCTTCAGAATTGCTTTAATTCTACGTGGCATTGATTCAACAAGGTCTTGAAAGCATTTTTTAGAAATGTTGGCCCATATTTGATAGGATAGCATCTTGCAGTTGGAGATTTGTGGGATGCACATCCAGGGCACGAAGCTCCTGTTCCACCACATCCCAAAGATGCTCTATTGGGTTGAGATATGGTGACTGTGGGGGCCATTTTAGTACAGTGAACTCATTGTCATGTTCAAGAAACCAATTTGAAATGATTCAAGCTTTGTGACATGGTGCATTATCCTACTGGAAGTAGCCGTCAGAGGAGGGGTAAATGGTGGCCATAAAGGGATGGACATGGTCAGAAACAATGCTCAGGTAGGCTGTGGCATTTACACAATGCCCAATTGGCACTAAGGGGCCAAAAGTGTGCCAAGAAAACATCCCCCAAACCATTACACCAGCACCAGTAGCCTGCACAATGGTAACAAGGCATGATGGATCCATGTTCTCATTCTGTTTACGCCAAATTCTGACTCTACCATCGGAATGTCTCAACAGAAATCGAGACTCATCAGACCAGGCAACATTTTTCCAGTCTTGAACTGTCCAATTTTGGTGTGCTCTTGCAAATTGTAGCCTCTTTTTCCTATTTGTAGTGGAGATGAGTGGTACCCGGTGGTCTTCTGCTGTTGTAGCCCATCCGCTTCAAGGTTGTGCGTGTTGTGGCTTCACAAATGCTTTGCTGCATACCTCGGTTGTAACGAGTGGTTATTTCAAAGTGGCCCTTCTATCACCTTGAAGCAGTCGGCCCATTCTCCTCTGATCTCTAGCATCAATAAGGCATTTTCGCCCACAGAACTGCCGCATACTGGATGTTTTTCCCTTTTCACACCATTCTTTGTAAACCCTAGAAATGGTTGTGCGTGAAAATCCCAGTAACTGAGCAGATTGTGATACTCAGACTGGCCCGTCTGGCACCAACAACCATGCCATGCTCAAAATTGCTTAAATCACCTTTCTTTCCCATTCTGACATTTAGTTTGGAGTTTTGGAGATCGTCTTGACCAGGACCACACCCCTAAATGCATTGAAGCAACTGCCATGTGATTGGTTAAGTAGATAATTGCATTAATGAGAAATTGAACAGGTGTTCCTAATAATCCTTTAGGTTAGTGTATAGTGTATGTATAGAGATTTGTGGTGTTGTATGTAACCTTTGACCTGTCTTTTATGTATTTTTGAAACCTGCGGCCAGGAATTTTGGGCCCCATGACAAAAGAATCCAATTGGGCCCCCTCTGTGCAGCTGTTGTCACTATATCTACTTTTTACAAGTTACCTGCCCTATATTTCAGTTTGCCAACTATTTCAATAACATTGTGACACCTCATAAGGGTGACCCAAAATGGATTAGTTGACAAAAGAAAGATCTTCTACAACTCTCTTCACAAAACAAACCTGCTAAACATCTGAGAGAGTGACTTACACTCACCACATTCCCGCCACTCGCATACTTCCCACAGTCCAACTTCCCAACAAAACAAGCATCAGAAGGCTTTATCTAGGCCCTGGCTGATTAGACAACGTGGCTCAAGTGTGTAGAATTGCCACTCTTCCAGGTGTATTGGCCAGTAGAGCGGAAAAGGGAGCCTAATTTGTCTGGGCTTTGTCTCCACCTGCTGGACACATACTGTCCCTATATTGTGACATGGCTCTATGTCTATATGTCACAGTATGCATGCTTGTACGTGCGCAAGTGCAGGTGTTTGACAATTTGTGACTTCTCCTGAGCACATCAACGTTCCGCTACCTACAGAGTGTTTTCAAGATAAAAGCATCCAGAATGTTCTGACCTGCCAGGTCTCGCCCATAATTCAGAAGCATGTGATGTCCTCAGACACAGTAAATGGCATGAATCTACCTGCTTCCCAAATGGTAGCCTCGTTTGATGCACTACTTTGGAAAAGGTCCCAAAAGTGTACAGTGACACCATAGGGCTCTCAATGTGGAGGGAACAAGGGGCTCTTTGGGTCTCTGACAGAAAAGATGTTACTCTGTTAGGAACTAACTGGAATATTCTACCCTGGATGTTGAAGAGTTAATCTTTTGTGTAGTACAGCAGAAGCCCTGGGTGTCATTGGACCTTGGACAGGCAGATGAAAATAACAACAGACATGATCCAAGATTGAGGTCAAAACCCTTTTCTCCTGTGTTGCTTTATTTGGCACATTGTGTGCTTTCATTATACAAGCCAACACCCACCGCCAGCCGTTGTTCAAACGATGGATGGAGAGTTTGTTAGCGGTTGCTACCATTTCCATTAATCTCGCCCCTTGTGCAAAGATGAAGAATTGATATGCAGGTTTAAAAAGAACAATGGACAGCTCTAGAAAAAAATGAAAATCCACTGCAAATCATTGGTTTTCTGGTTTTACTGTTGAGGTATGTGTTTGGGTAAAATGAAAATGTTTGTTTTATTCCATAAACTACCAATTCTAAATAACAATATTGTCACTCAGAGCTTTTTTTTGTTCAAAATTACAAAAAATATGCAGGGTTGTCAGACCCTGAATAATAAGAAAATATGTTCCTATTCATTTATAAACAGCACCATATGTGTTAACATAGGAAGTGTTAACAAATCAATATTTGGTGGAATAATAATAACAATAATTGGCTTTCATGCGTCTTGGCATGCTCTCCACCATCTATTACATCGATGTTGGGTGACTTTATGCTCTCCACCATCTTTTACATTGATGTTGGGTGACTTTATGCTCTCCACCATCTTTTACATCGATGTTGGGTGACTTTATGCTCTCCACCATCTTTTACATCGATGTTGGGTGACTTTATGCTCTCCACCATCTTTCACATTGATGTTGGGTGACTTTATGCTCTCCACCATCTTTTACATCGATGTTGGGTGACTTTATGCTCTCCACCAGTCTTTCACATTGATGTTGGGTGACTTTATGCTCTCCACCATCTTTTACATTGATGTTGGGTGACTTTATGACACTCCACCAGTCTTTCACATTGATGTTGGGTGACTTTATGCTCTCCACCATCTTTTACATCGATGTTGGGTGACTTTATGCTCTCCACCATCTTT